>JAYKKT010000073.1:18450000-18580000 GCA_036023115.1 Brasenia schreberi | reverse complement strand
AATGCAAATCAATCATAATTTATCAAGCACCCAAACTTAAACATATAGAGACCACCTGCAAATCAATGTATTTCAGCAATGATTCTGAACTCTGAAAGATCTGTTCAACTTAGGAACACTTCGGACAAACAAACTGTTCAAACGTATAGGCTTTCCCAAGAAACTAGAGAAAGGGTAAATTTCTTTTGTATTTTTATGCAAATTGGGAGTAGAACAACCCCTTATATATGCTCGACCAATGCATTGAACAGGAGCCAACCCCCTGCACCAGAGAAGTTTTTCCTCTTCCATCAAAAAATTCTCCTTGTCGGTACTTAACATAACTGAAATTTATGTGTCGCTAACAAACCTCCCTTAACCTTAATTCAAAACCATGGTCATCAAAAGGTAGATACTATAAAACTGGAAGTTGCATTTTCCATTTGGATATCAACGGGGGGACTAAGTTAATGAATATAGCCTGAAAAACATGAATTGCTGACAGAATATGAGTTAGATGAATTCGATGTCTCTGTCTAATAGGTTGTGGAGTCATCAATATCAATGGAAAGTGCCTGATCCTTCCATCTACGTGTGGCTCTGTGTGTGTGCACATTGTGTGTTACCAACAGAATACAGGTCAAATGAATTCAAGGTCTGAGCAAAAATGGTTGAGAAGTAACCGGAAGTTCCTGAATTTTCAATGTGTGTATGTGCTTGCATGCCAGCTTGTGTGTCGGTGTTTCTTAAGACAGAATCTTCACAGGGATGTTGCAACTTGTGGAAGTGATCATTTTTAACATATGGTTTAGATTGCTAATTTCTGATGCCTCATAATCATGGTCGCACGGTTCTGAGCTTTCCATTCAGAGATATCCCAAATAGACTAGAAATATGTATGTTTTGAGTGAAGCTGGACTGTTTCACTGTTGAAAGTTCTACGTGCATGAACTTGAGATTTACCAACAAATTCAATTAATCACTTCTTGATAATTTTCTTATTCTGTAGTTAGATGGCAATCATTGCAACTATGCAGTACAAAATAAGTATCGTGACAATGAAAAAACAATAGATATATGCACATAAATAGAAGTTCTAGAGGAATCAAGCAAGCATAATGCAGAGGAAAAAGGATCATGGTCTCACCTTTGGCAATCTCTCAAAATAGATGTCTGGTATCTCCATTTCAGCTAGAACGCTGCCATTTATAGTCAAGGAAGCCTTGAGGATTTGAGTCAAGCAATCTTTCGAGTGCTGCAGCTTTTTCCTCGCATCGGCGGACAACCCGCTGGGTGGAACTTGAGGACATGGAAGCCACCATTTCTCTTCTTGTCGCTGGCGACCCCTCGGTTTAGAACCACAAGGATCACCAACATCATCAACTATGGATCCACGATCTACATACCAAAATTCTGTTTCTCGGAAACTATCCAGAATCCCCTACAAATGGTGGACAGCAAAATCCACTGACTTCCAATCGAATGTGCATGTTGAATTAAAGCAAGCACCTAATCACCAGAAAATCACGCTGAGAAAAGTTCTATCCGCTACGATCTTACAAGGAGCATTGCGTCAAGCTTCTTAAGCGCAGGGAGGTTAATGTACAAATCGGATTGTGGTTGAGTTATCATCACCTGAACTAAGCATACATCAAACTAATATTCAAATGGTTCAACGCTTGCTATTCAGACCAAAACAAAGAAAAATACAAATCAAATACGTATCTTCATCATATTAAGGAGATAAAAAAGAACCTCTAACGCAAAGAAGCCATTCCATCTCGCGCATCCACAATGCCTTCTTTTGCAATGGCAATGGCTCCAATCTCCAGAGTTCCCCGAATACCGTCGATACCAATCGAGTGACACAAAATTGTCAGTCACCCAAATCCCAAATCCACGAGTACTTCACACTAGCAACACCAAGTGGCTACGTTTTCCTACGGAAAAACAACCGGGGGCCGTAACTGTGACGCCAGAAGGGAACTCGGGTCGAGGACGATTAGGACGAAACTGATTGGTAAAGCGATAAGAGGAAAAGATCAAGATTAGGCCTTAGACGACATACCTGAGAGGCTGGTGATGGCATTGGAGATAGAGATGTCCGTACAAACTCCATTTCCGCTGCCGGACATGTCTTCGCAGAGAAGAAGCTTCGCAAATCGCTCCTTCATCATTTCAACACCTTTTCTCCCTCGCCACCAAAGAAATTCTTCAGAACGAACGATCAAAAGCGCCGAAAAGGAATAAACAAGCAATATACCGGAGGGATCGATCGTCCTCTTCTCACTTGGCTCCTCATCCCCGCTTCCAACCATCGAGAGAGCCACTGCCGAAGCTCCCGTAAATGTAGAGGAACCAAGTGATTTGCTTGTCAGAGAGCCACTGCACAAACGACCACGTGGGATGCGAAGAGCTCATCAGAGAGTAACTCGAGACTCCATTCGTGACGACACCAACATCCTCGACGTCGCCGGCGAGGAAACCGGCAGACGATCCCTCTGACTGGTCGTCGTGTCCCGAAAAACACGGACCCGAAACAGTTGATTAATCTCCTCATTGGGGACCCGATCCACCCGAACATATCCATACCAACTAGACCTATCCTGTTCCGAATGAATGGAGCCAGCTGTGTTTTTTTTGGGGATTACAAAAGGAGGCCAAGGCCTAACACATGCACCTTTTTGAGAGTCGAACTCCCCACCACCAGCAACGGTGCTAGAGCGCCCTGCCACGCTCTCGGTGCAGAGCCAACTGATTTCAATGTGGCGGTTTTGGTTTCCCTGTCAACCTTTTCCTTGGGTCTGGTTCCGGTTTTGGTTTGGTGTCACTTCTTTTTGAAAAATGAAGGTTGGGATTCTAAAACTAGAACCAAAAACTACTATGAACCGTTCAAGACCATGGTTCGGTTCTCAAATATATAGAACCAGGACCGAACTGTAAAGGTCTCCGATCCCAGTCTCATATCAGGTCCAATTCGACCTGCTGAACTGAGTTGAAACCAAAACAGGTCTAACAACAAGGGCCTATGAAATACCAAGGTTGGCAAGCCACCGAACAAGTTCAAACATATTCGACGCCTTACTCCTGTTTGCATCGCGGTGACAGGTGGAACTAGTACGCGGGACTGTGGTATAGCCAGTTTTAGTGTTTGAGTTGGGCGTGGAACTGTCACTGTGAGTCCCACAGTACCGCGGGTTCCACGTTTGCGTTGTCTATGAACCCGACAAGAAAAACAATACACATTACTCTGAAGGTAGAAGATCAATCATGGTTCTAAAAGAGTAACAGATAGAAGAAAAATACAGTTTCCGATTACAAGAAAAAGAGCAATATAAGATAAGAAAAAGCAAGACATGATAGAAAGGGAAAACCATGTGGATTCATGAAACTCTTTTCTCGACGAAATAGCAATGAAGACGGAAACATGAACTGGTAGGAGCTTCAAGATGGTACTAAAATAGAACGACAATGGTGATATTCGTGAAAGGCGATAAAAATGAGCCTGCCATTTGAATTACCTGAAATACTGGTAGGAGATACTAATTTCATGATACAACATGCGTATTGGTACATGAACTGATACTATTAAAGTATGTGTATAATAAAACATCATTTATTATACCATATCGAGTGTACCATAATGATAAGTTGTGATACGGATACAATATGATATGTGTATCAGTACATGAATCGAGATACGATTAAGATATTTGTATCGTAAAACACAATTTGTACCATACGATAAGTTGTGATAAGGATATAAAGTTTCAAAGATTATATTTGACTTCGTTTTCAAAATATCAGGAACCACGAGTACCAATTTGATTCAAAATTAAGGCTAAAACCAAACTAATTCGAGGTTAAAACTAAAACCAAACTAAAAGGTTTGCTTAACATCCCTTATAGTAATCATGATTCTCGTAAAAGGTTTCTCATGCTTGGCAAATGATTTAAGGTAAGTTTATCTATGAGTTAAAGGCCATGAGCAAGGTTATGTTGATGCCTAGAGCAAGGTGGATGGTTATCATGATACCCGTGATTTAAATGTTTTTCTTCTTTGTTAACATTTTTTAATATATCATATAATATATGCTTTTATGTATTTTATCTCAAGAGATCGAATAGTCTTATGTATCTTGAAGTTCCTTAGAAAAGAAGACCAAAACTTCTAAAGATCCAATCATGTTTATCATTTTTAACTAAGTTATAAAACGCATATACGTATATGCATAAGCATATAGTAAATGCAAGAGAACATCCACATACCTGTATCTGTATGTATACAGGTACAAATATTTGTGTTAAGAGATACGGAATCCCAAACACAAACATAATGAAACGGGCCCAACTGCTCCCTCGCACAATAATTCCGGGCCCCGAATGTACAAAGGTGGCCCTGAGTCCTGACCATCATTATCCTAAATCCCACAATTGATCAACGGCCGCGCTCTCACATGCCAATCCAATACCGAAGGACTATTGGAATCTCCTTTCTTCGAGAAAACAGGAGTCTTCAATCATTTTATAGACAAAAGCTTAGCTTTATGAAAAGAGTGAAACAGTTCTTTTTGTTTTTTCAAAGCTTCTTGATTGATCCAAGAAGAATATCAACACACATCCCAACACCGAACTCTTTATCTTAGATATGGATATCTACATTCTTTATACAAAAATCCCAAAAAGGGAGAAAAGAAAAGCAAGAAAATTACTAAGCAAAAGATCCCGGATATGCTATGATGTACATCTCAAGGAATGCATGGAAGCCGTAGAATCCATGGCGGATGCCTCCTGGAAACCATGATGATCCGTTTCGAATCCATAATCCATCAGGGGTCGATACTCCAAATCATCGTCATGCTCGTAAACGAACTCCGGGATCCTTATCTCTCGCTTCCTGATATGCTCCCACAAAAACTCCAGCCGGTTTATGTACGTGAACTTCTCGTACAATCTGTTCCCACATAAAAAATCATTCAGAATGGCACCACCACTAACAAAGAAAGTTTTTATCGATACAATCTTACCCTCCGCTGAACAAGAATCGGCCGAAGGTGGCGAAGAAGAGGCGAGATTGCAGGCCGGGATGAACGAAGTAGACGGCGCCCAGATTTTCTTTGATGGTTGACGGGATTTCTTCGTAAATCCATCGGAGAGCAGAAATTCCGGGGAAATTCTCGTTCCTTTGCACCAGGGAATGTATATACACCAAACAGAAAGGTTGATTCTGATCGAGACGAGGAAAAACGTTCTCTTCCAAGTATCTCTTCAACTCCACTTGATTCACAAACCGAGCTATACATAGAAACACAGCGTCCCATCACGATTTGACCAAAATCAAAACCAAGACTCCTCCTACACCAAGTGGGTAGCCTAGCCGCCCTCATGCTCAATCTGTCTCAAAGAAACGAAAAGGCACACACACAACCCAAAACAGTGTTCCCATTAACGAAAGAAAGGAATTCCCGTTTGCAAAAGCCGTTCGCCGGTGCTCCA
Source organism: Brasenia schreberi (assembly GCA_036023115.1). Lineage (NCBI taxonomy): Eukaryota > Viridiplantae > Streptophyta > Magnoliopsida > Nymphaeales > Cabombaceae > Brasenia > Brasenia schreberi. Next base: position 18,574,525 of record JAYKKT010000073.1, on the reverse strand, counting down.
ATCGCTGGCTTCCCTATTATCAGGTCACCAAAGATCATACCAAAATCAAAACACAAACCAAACCTTTTCCAACACTGAGCGGGTAAGCTATAGGGATTCCTAGGCCCCACCGTGCTTGAAATTCATCTCAAGAAAACGGAAAGATACGCGAACAACCCAAAACAGAGTCCCCGTCAATAAAAAGCAGAAATACGAACAAAGATCATATCAAAACCAAGTTTCCTCCCACCAATCTTAGTTGCCATCGTGGTGGAAATCTATTATCGAGATCATGAAAAAGAAAAAGGGAAGAGCACCAACCTGGGAAATATTTTCCTATTAGCAGAAGTATTTTCCTGCCCTGTTTGTCTCTCCCTTGCAACTTGAACACACGATTCAACCTATCCATGTTTGACGAAGACGAGAAAAGTATGATGTGGGTGAGAAAAAGAAGAGGTAGGAATTTATAGGGAGGAACGGAGAAGAAAGAAGAAAAGAGAAAGCCCAATCCGCTGAGGGTGGGAAGAGGAGACTCGGTGGAGAAGAGAAGAATATTCGTGGGAATGTGCGAGAGGTTGAATGCAGGGGTAAAGAAGAGAAGAGGCCCGCTCGACGCTTGGCGCCCTTCATCCATCGTTCTGCGCGGACCGACTAGTCTCGTCTGTTCTCCCCGTTCGAAGCAAGCTTAGCTGGCACGTCCGATGACCATAATGCCCTTCCTTCCTTTTGACGCTTAACATGATTACCCAATTTTAGTCAGACAAGCTTTTGTTGTTGAAGCTCTTGAACATATCTATTAGCTTTTTAATTAAAAAAATTAAAATTAAAAGAAACAAAAACAAAAACATGCATATAAATTAGTACAACCTAAAAGTATTTTAGGTACGTTTTTTTCTATTTCTAACTATTCATCCCTTTTATTATAAAAATTTTAAAAAAATACTAAAAGCAATGATTGAACGTAAACATATAAGATCCAATTACTCTATTTTATTTATATAAAGCATTTAATATCACATGAAACCTGACTTAAACGTTTCTTATCAATTTCAAATTGTGTTTCTATTTCGGTTTCGTCTCCAAACGCAAAGCCGCTGTTACATGCTATTTTCGTGAATCATGGATTTGAACCATTGAATTGGAATCCGCAAGAAGATTAAAAGGTAAAAGATGTTTTCTTTTTAAAATAAAAGGTAAAAGCTATATTGTGTACCTTCTTATTTTTCGCTCTTTTGATCAACACTATCTATTTATTCAATTTAACAATTCAGAATGATATAAATGGTTGGTCTAATATAAATAAGATTCTCACAACTTTCTCTCTCTTTCTCTTATTATACATATGAAAACTGTATCATGTCTATTTCTTACATTCTTATTTATATTAGATGGTGTGAGTATAATTTTAAAAATTTAAAAATTTGTAAAAAGATCGAAAATAAAGTTATTATACTTATGACTTCAAAAAAATAATGATCCTCATTTATATTTGATGGTGTGAGTATACTTTTAAAATTTTAAAAGTTAAAAATAAATAAAAAACAATGTTATTATGATCGAATATAAGTCAGTCATGAAAAATCTCTCTCTCTCTCTCTCTCTATATATATATATATACATTTATACACTTAAATATTCTATATACCAAGTTTATGAGCATGTACGAGGCAAGTTGTGCTCAAAGTTTTTATAAACTCACGAGCTTAGCAAGCGGAAACGAGCATCCCTTGTCATCCCTCAACTCGTTTCTGTAACGGGCTTAGTCGAACAACAAGTTGCTCGTGTCATTTAGTCGCTCTAGCACAACCAGTTTATAATAAACTAAAGCATCCGCTTGGACTTGTTTAATATGCTTACCAATAATGTCTTGTGCCAAAAGTGACGGGCTTTAATTTAGAAAACGATCTCCATGATCTTGAACTTGAAGGCTTTTTACTTTGGGTTTATGGGTCCAACCTGTCCTTCCTTTATGTTGTGGTCTTAGTTCAGTTCAGTAGCAAACAGGTCCCCCAAAGCCAATGTCGCGGGTTCAAATACTAACATAGGCCGAATGACATTAACTTCAATTGCAAATATCAATCAAGGATCAAGCATAAGAAGCTAATAACAAGGAAAAAGAGATATCTTTGCTAACCTGGTTCAGCTGGACTCGTAAGAGGATGACAAGCAGTTTGTGAGTGTGGTGGAGCTAGACATGTCAATAAGGTTGGGGAAAATGTGGGCCGGCCGACCCCTTATATATTATTATTATAATATATATACACATATATACATACATACATATCATATATATTATTATTACATATATACATACATACATATCATATATATATATATATATATATATATATATATATCGGGCTGGCTCAGCCCTGCTCCTTAAATGTTGTTCGGCTATGTAGTGTGAATTCGGGTTGTTTAGGTGTTTGAATCCAAATCTCTACTGACCATAACGCTGATCGGGAACAAACTCGTGTTGATGGTCGCTTAGTTGCCTCATGTGGGCAAAGACAAAAGTGAATCGAATACAAGTTGGACGAATTGAACACCAACTGATCCTTGAATATCTTCCACCGTGCGCACTTACGCCATGCGCACTGACAATGATCAACTAATGTCTAGCATTAAACATTATCTAGCAACTCTCGTTCTCTCTTTATATATAAAATAGTGGTAAATATATAATGTTTTTGGTGTGTAATAATATCAATATTTTTATCTATTTGATAGAAATTTAAATTAAAAATATTGTTATATTTTTATTTTACATCTAAATGTATATGTATTAAATATTTTTTTGTTTTATTAAAGATTATGCACCTAAAGGTTACAAAGCTGTAAATCTTTGTCTAATTCGCTCGTCTTCTTGTCTAAGCGGGATCTTTGTTCATGGTTTCTATCTTCAGCTCTTCTCCTCCGTCCAGAGGGAAAGGAGTTTCGCCATCGTCGTCGTCGTCGATCTCGTGCGTTCATGACGCTTCTCGTCAAGATCTGCGCGAAATCCTAGCCGGCGACGGCACACGGACGGAGTTCCTCCGGCGTGCGGAAAACGGCGAGCACTGAATGGATGCGATGGAGGACGAGGAATTGGGGCTCAGCATGGTTCCAAACGCGTCGCCGTGGCTCGAGATCCGCCTATTTTACGTTCGGATCTCGCCTTGCTCCGCCGATCGCGCGCCGGATAGCCTCTCCTTCCGCACGCTCCCCCGCCCGATCGGCGCCCTCCTCGAGATCAATGGTTCCCGGATCCCGCCCTCCTATTTCGCTGCCCTCTCCCTCCGCCGGGACCGCCTGGATCCGAGCTCCGGCGAGGTCACCTACGTCAGCACCGATGGCGTTAGGATTGCGGGAGCCCTTGGGTTCGAGGTCACGATCGACGCTGCCGGAGAACTCATTTTGTGTGGATCCCTCGAGCGCATGGAGGCTCAGTGGGACTGCCCCGGCGTTAAGAAGGACGAGCGCACCGGGTGGAGCATCGATTGCTACTCAGCGGTGTCCTCGCCGAGGGCCTCAATGGCGTTCCTTCGGAGCACCGCTGCGGTTATGCCGTCGATGGAGGTCTACGTCGCCGGATGCTGTTCGGGGTTCCCGATGATATTGACAAAGACAATTCCGCTCGGTTCCCGGAGGAAGGCAGTCCAGCCGGGTTCGCTGGAGTCAATTCCGGAGGATGAGGAAGCCGGACTGCAGCAGACGGGAGGCGTGGGGTCGTTGCGCCGGCGGGCGTTACAGGTGCTCTCTCTCTCTCTCTCTGAACTTAGACCTTGTTTATGATCTCATCCAAGATTCATTTGACGAGAATTGCCATCAGATTTGGGATTCTGGTTTTTGTTCATTTAGGGAATCGCTGTTACTTTGGCGGAGTGATCATCTAATATCAAGAACCGATGATGGAAAACCTTTTCCTGTATAAAAATTAGTCTACTGGAGAATCAGTTTCTCCGAAAACATACAGCAACTCTATGAAGAAAAGGATGTATCAAAGTACTTTTGCGGTTCTCATTGCACGCTATTGTCTCTTGAATAGGCAGAAGAATGCCATACGGGTTGCATATGCTGCTTCTATTTTTGAAGATACCCCTTTGATCCGGTTGGATTGTTTCATCTCTTCACGGAGGAAGGATGTGTGGCTTTAAGTACAATGATTTCTTTCCTTTTTTTGTGAAGGATGTGTTACTTTGGGTACTGAAAGCACTTTGCACTTAGAAGTTGGTGCATATTGCGAAGACTTCTAAGGATTTGGGACGAGTATTTCAGAAAGACGAGAATTCCTAAGAGAATTAAAGGAGAGACATCACGGATAGAACTAATGTACTTTGGTCCAAATGAGACAGTGACACGTAGCAAAATATCACTGAAATTGAAAGGTAAATATAACGCACCAAGAAGATCAGCGATACTATATGGTGTTGTGTGTTAGATAATCAACCATCAATATATGTAGAGAACGTGTGTAGAAAAAATGAGGTTTGTTCGACCGGACGTGTGGGACACGGAAAGATTCGATATCTAACTACATTATGAAGGAAGTTGGCATAGGACTAGTAAAAGATAAAAATGAGAGTATGCCTTAGGTGGTTCAAACATTTGTACAGGCAGTTTACATGGAGCTTCGATCACAAGGTGAGAGAAATGGGACAGTGAACCCATTAGGGAAGGAGGAAGCCCCCTAAAGTGTTGGAAGGAAATAACAAAAGATGATATTTTTTTGGGGGAGTTGAACGTTAACAACTCAAGCTCAATTGCAGTTGAGAATCCATATAATTGACCCTACTTATATGGGAAAAGGCTTGGTTTTGGTTTCAAATATCTTTCTCAGAGGACATGCAGCATTAAGGTTGAGATAACTAATTTTATCTGATCTAACACGTTCTTGTCTCCAATTTGAGATGTCTCAAAAAGCTGCATAATTCTGTTGTTTATAAACTCCACTACCATTGTTTGAAGCAGCGGAAGTGAGAGTTTTCAGTGGTTCTGATGAATCTTGGCCATTTCTCACAGGATCGGAGTTGGTTTCATTGGATAAAACCAATTAGTTATTTGTCCCACTGGGGGAAACTAATTATTGGATTAGTTTGTGTTGATATTGGATATAACCAGGATTTGTTTAGCTGTTTGAAGCTGTAACACTGGACCCCATAAAATAGAAGCTTGGCGTCTTACCAAGTAGGTCTTTCTTTGAGTTCATGTTTTCCTAAAGTTCTATTGTGCTTTGCTCCTTCCGGTCTCCTGATTTAGGTGGCTTGGAATATTAAGCTATAGGTTTACACCCTGTGCAGTTACTGTGGTTTTTCTCCTGTTGCAAATGATATCCGCACTGAAAGAAACCTGAATTCACAGCGAGCTACTTGTCACAGGAAACTTCCACGGATAGAAATGTTTGGTCAACAAACTTCGCAGTCAACATGGTAGATATTCCAGCATCAAACCGGTTTAGACTTTTGACTCAACAAGACTAACAAAGTGCACGGCTTTAAGCTTTGAATTTATTACCATGTGTCAAACTTTGTGGTTCACATTCAGACGGGATGTTAATGCCAGTAAAATTCTCATTTTACCTGTTGAGGAATGTGGACAGACAAAATGTGTTCGCTGGTGATAGTCTGAGATGCTTCTCTACTAACTGGAACATAATTATATAACTAGTATCATCTCTAAGTAGTACCAGGTAAATAGTGTGTAATCTATACCTACATGCACACAAGGGCGTATATAACCTTCATATATTTGGCTGCTTGGCATTTACCTAAAAGCAGGAGAGAAGCTGGGTGTCGCACCAATATAAAGTTAAATGAGAAACATTGTGACAAAGGGCTTACTTTTGTTTTCTTTGTTCACTTTTCTTCTCTTACTTTCTGCCGTTGTGATTTCCAAGGCTTGTGCATAGCTCAGTTGAGGATGTTGGTTGCTCGTCCGGTATGGAGCCATTTCCAAACTGCTCTTTTTCCTTTTCCTCCCACATAACCTCATAGACTGAATCAACCTCTGTGAGATGCTTATGATATGCATGTGCTTCTTTTACTTTTTCAGGTCCCAAATGGGAGAGTGGAAGCGTATGACCAAAACAAGACCATCCATGGTTTTTACTCTGAAGATGATGGACAGCTCTCTTGGTTCAATGCAGGCGTTCGAGTTGGAGTCGGGATAGGTCTTGGAATGTGCCTTGGCGTCGGCATTGGTGTCGGACTGCTCATGCGCTCATACCAGATGACAACCAACAATCTCAAGAGGAGATTTTTGTAGACAGAGGATGGGTTATGCAGGACACCAAATGAAAGATGCTCTTCGTTGTACCAGATTGCAGGAAATCATATGCATAGCAGGTGATTTTCATCAACGAATTCCTCGTATCCGAGGTACTAACACCAATGTAGACAAAAGGATTCCAGTTCGTCAAATTGGGTGTTCGACTCTACGATCCTCCAAACCACAGCACTCGGCATCTCCCCTATTGATCTTGTTGTTTTAAGTGAACTGTTAATGAAGAGTTTGTGTTCTTTGTAGTTTACCATAGGCAGGACATTTCCTGCCATTGAGTCTACTATTAGTACAGAAGGGCGGTTAGCTGGTACATACGCTTCGCAAGGAAGAAGTGAAAAACAAGCTTTTCATGATTTGAAGTAGTAAAAAAAGAAAAAGAAAGGTTCTGCTACTTCATGGTCACGTCCATAGGAAGAAGAACGATAATCTGAATGTTTCTTGACACAACTCTGCTTTCTTACAGTGTAAACATTGTATTTATTTCAACGTTCATTGAATATGCCTTCATTTTCTCAATCTTTGCCTCTTACTTTATTACATACTTTGAAACTTGGGGATGCAACCAAAGGGTGCAGGTAGCCAACTCCACAACATAGTTTGAGAAATTGAACGATATACATTTTAAGAGAGAGAGTGAGTTTATTCATTCTTTTCTTTTTCCAGTTTAATGTTAATATGACACACACATGGAGCCAAATGACGAATTGGAACCCATGTATTAAAAGACGAAAGAGGTTAGTAGGGACTACCACAACTAAATTAGTATGTACCGGTTTCTCTACGGTACCTACTAAATGAGCTTTGTGCTGACCTGTGTTGGTTGCTGTCATTTGTTCCATGTAATTTAGAAGCAACTCTGACACAAACCATCACTAATATTTGGGAGTGGATTCATACATCTTATCTTGATTTTCTTTTTCCATCTCAGATAAAGAGTGCATCTACTCCCCCGAACATCAAAAATATGTAAGGCACTTTTGGGTCTAAACCACCAGTATCCGGAGGCTCGCAAGCATCCCATCTAATGTCACAGCTTCTTCCGGCGTGTCTATATGAGCGATCTGCATATGGTGCGGGAGACTTACATGTTAGGTTGAGTCTTTGGTGCGTTTTTGTATTTTTTTTCTTATTTATTTTGATATGTAACAAAACTTCGTTCATGTAAGAGATCACTGGTCCCAAATTTGAGGAGAATTGCATTAGGCTTCTAATAACCAACGTAAAACTTTGTTAGACTTATCTACCATGAATTTTACAAATTATGATAGGGCTATATAGAAACAAAAAATCTATATAGTCGACCCTAATATGGGAAAAGACTTGGTTGTATTTGTTGTAGTTGTTAGGGTAAAGACTTGGTTGTAGTTGTAGTTGTTTTGATATGTAACGAATGATTATATGCAATCAGTTTTGGTGTCTTTATGGATTCAGCTTTGGTGTGTTCAAGGAATCCATGTGTGAGACGGTTAATAGGATCCAAATATTGCTTACTTGAGTTTAATTTTGGACTATTCGAGTGTTATTTGGTCTATCATTTGATTTGAGTTCAGAACGATCCATGAAACTGTTTCCATTTGGTTTAGGTGGTATATAAGTTCTCTTTGACTTCTTATAATGGAATTGGCAACCAATAAAAATTTTATTTTTGAAATTGTCTTCTTTCTCTGGCTTTTAACGGAGACGCATGGCGAATAAGGGGATCACAGTCACTTACGAGAAACGAGCTGCGAGAAAAAAGAAATGATCGGTTCGCGAGTGGCAAACATGTGGTGTTGTCGAGGTTCCAGGTCTTGATCTTGGGACCAACGGGAACCGAGTAACATCTAATGAGGCTCGAGCTCTCCCGGAGCTCGTCTTCTCCATTGGAGAGTGCTTAAGAGAAGCAAGCGCCCAACCAAGCCTTGGTGCGATATCGATCCATGGAGTATTGAGAGAATGAACTATGAAAGATTGCGCAACAGTCCGCACATTACTCAATTTCTTTAGCTCGATCTGGCTCGCATATTTGAGTTCATCTTTATAGGCATGTCCTTTTCCTATTTTTGTTCTCAATGTGCAAACTTACCTATTCTGTATCGTAAAAAGTACCCAATCATGTTGATATATACAAGGTCGGTGTTTGAAGGTTTAAAAGATCAATGTGGTTATAGACATGGGTTCGAAATGATCAGATTAAAACTGGATCGGTTACAAATTCATGTGACGTGTCGATGTTTACATATTGATGTTCCCAAAACTACCCCACACACAACCACACATATTTTCTTCATAACCAATACTGGCATACACTTTTGACAGTCACACATACCAATCCAACACACACAACCACACATATTTTCTTCATAACCAATACTTTAACAAGCACTAGTATGAGGAGGTTAACCCAACCTTGTTGGGGTAAAAGGCCTTCAGTAGTGAAGCTCGAATCAAGTTCCACATTTTGCACTTAAATTTTAAATCTCGAAGAACCGCATCATAGGTATGGTTCTTCGTTAGAACCAAATTTCAAGATAAACACCATCTTAAAATAAGAAAGTACCAATGCATTGTAAAATACAGGTTAACAAGGGCTCATAGAGTACCCATGTTGTATCTACTTTTCCACTCATGCACAGAGGTTTGTTACGCCAAGAGAAGAAGTGAAAAACATCATTCGGAACCAGAAAACAAACGTACAAACTTCTACAAGAATAAAAAGAAAAAAAGAAAGCTGCCAATCACAGTATCAGTATACCTAAATTCTGGATGCTTGAAATGCCAAATCCGTCATCGGTACAACCAAACAGCTAATCATGCCCTTGCATATCAAGCATCTCGTTTAAATCTTTTAACCTTTGTGCTCCTTCACTAATCAAGAAGCGAATTCTCTGCTTGTTGAAACAATTCCTGCTATTCTCCATCTCTTGCCTCATAGTTCTCCTGAGCTCAGCTGCATGCATTCTTTAGAGTTACAAGACTGAGACAAAGCTGTCGCTACATGTTTCCAAAGTTTAGCAGGTTCACCTCTAACATGACTAGGGGCTCGCCTAGCCGTCCTCAGTGCATTCCTGTAGAGATTCAGTACACGAGCACGCATAATGAAATCCTGTGAATTGTGCAATGACCATTAAGCATTTTATATCATACAAGACCTTTTCATGGTTTACCGAAGTAACACAATTTATTGCCAAACAAGTAATGCAAAGATACATGCTGGCAGGCACCCTGACCTGAAGGGATGGAGCATTGATCCCCATGTCCTAAACTTCCTTCTGAAACAGCAAAAGTTGATAGTGAATGATGAAGTCCAGATCAAGAGTGACTAGAGATTAACAAAAATTTGTTACAAGCTAAACAACTCAGATGCATGGTCAGCTGAAAAGTTTCTAGTTGACCAGATATAACGAGCAGAGTCAAGGCTGTTGAATCTTTGTCGAACTTGCTCAAAAGAGATGAGCCTAGCTCATACCTAAATGCGGTAGGGCACCGGGCAACTCAACAGGTTCAGTAACTACAAGAAGCAGCTTGTAATCTGATTATTGTCTTGCAGACAGGAAAAGGATACATAGGTATGGCTTCTTGTGTCTGCAATAAAAAACATAACGTCATTCAGATGGCAGAATCTGAAGTTAGACTTTGATAACTTTGTAAAGAACTGCAAATGCTCCAACATGATATTAGCGGAAACTATTTCCCTGACATCTGAGCTGGTCCTTTTGTTGTCAAATTTCTTTGTGATTTTCTGCTATGTAGACAGCAAGTTTGCATTAGTAACATGTGGCATGAGCAATTCCATGGTACAATGTTGAGTGAAACACGAGGAAGGAGAAAAGAAGATGAAAAGAACAGTACTCACGGAGAAGGTACTTGGTGATTATATAGTTGGTAGGAATAGTGATATTAAGGAAAACTAGATGGCAGATTATAGCAAGGACACAAAGATAATAGAGGAAGAGTTCAGAGCTTAAGGAGGGCAGCTAGGCCACCAGACAGTTGATCCCAAAAAAGGTACCCTTTGAGGATGGCCGGGAGGATTTAACTCTCAACGCACCTCTGCATGAACGTGGAGTCGCAACTTGCTGGAAGATTTTTAGATGGAAAAATAATAGAAAGAGAAAATTCTTTTAACATGGTTTGGACATATAAGGTGATTCAAAGAATTCTACAAAGGGATATGATTTGTTTAGGAGGAGACTTAAATTGACATGTCGGTAAAGAGGCATTAGGATATCAAGGTATTCATGAAAATTTTTGTTTGGGGATATAAATGAGGAAAGTAGGAAGATTTTAAATTTTACAATGACATTTGATCTCTTTATAGTCAATACAATCTTCAAAAAATGAGATGAACATTTAATTACTTATAAGAGTGGCTTATCATAAACACAAATTGATTATTTTATTTGTAGAAAAAAAGAGTATGTTGTAAAGATTACAAGGTAATTCTAGGAGAAAGCTTAACCACCCAGCATCGACTTTTAGTTATAGATTTATAGGTAAAAAAGTGGACAAAGAAGAAAAGAGTACATTGAGGTATTCAGAGTAAATGGTGGAACCTCAAAAGCGAGAAAAAATGTATATTTAAACTGAAAGTCCTTCAAAGAGATGCTTCGAATTATGTTGGTACACCTTATGATATGTAGAATAATATGGCTATTAGGTGAATTTAAGGGAGGTGTACCGGAACAAAAAGAAGTTTGGTGGTAGAGTGAAGTAATGTAAAATAAAATCAAGACAAAGAGGGCATGTTACAAATTACATTATGCTAAGAAAACTAGCGAAACTTTAGAGGCTTATAAGAAAGCAAAGAAGGAAACAAAAAAGGCCATCAGTGTAAAATAAAATCAAGGCAAAGAGGACATGTTACAAATTACATTATGCTAAGAAAACTAGCGAACCTTTGGAGTCTTAGAAGAAAGCAAAGAAAGAAACGAAAAAGGGCATCAGTCAAGCAAAAACTAAAATTTGAGAGGATTTATCTAAAAAAATCAACTCAAAAGAGGGTGAAAGAGATATTTTTATGATAGCTAGGGCCAGAGATAAGAAAACTAACGATCTTAATTTTGTTAGATGCATCAAAGATGAGGATGAGAAAATTCTAGTGGCAAATGATGATATAAAAAATAGATGGAAAACTATTTTTATAAGCTTTTTAATGAAAATAAAGATGCTAGTATTAACTTAGGAGAGTTAACCAAATCAGAAAAGTATATAAACCACAATTTCTACCGATGTATTCAAAATAATAAAGTCAAAGAGGCTTTTAAACATGTGAAGAGTGGTAAATCGGTAGGACCATATAATATTCCTATAGAACTTCAGAAAATCCTCGAAGAAGCAAGAATTACTTGGCTCACAAGACTATTTAGTGAAATATGGAGAAACCAAAAGATAACCGAGGAATGAAGAGCGAGTACACTTAAACCCATATACAAGAACAAGGAAGACATTAAGAATTGTGTGAATTATTGGGGTAACAAGTTAATGAGCCATACTATGAAATTATAGGAAAGAATTATCCAACTTAGGTTAAGACAAGTATCGAGTACAACAGAGAACCAATTTGGATTCATGCAAGGCAGATCTATTGTTGAAGGGATTCACCTTTTCAGACGTCTTATGGAACATTTTAGAACTAAAAAGAAAGATCTTCATATGATATTTATTGATCTAGAAAAAGCTTACAATAGGGTATCGAAGGAGGTTCTTTAGAGAACCTTGAAAAAAGAGGTATCTCATTGACATAAACCTTATAAGAGACATGTATGATGGTGCAAAAACATGTATGAGGACTCATGAATGAATGACAACATTCTTTGAAGTTAATATTGGGTTACATCAAGGATCAACTTTAAATCCATACTTATCTATAATGGTGATTGATGAGTTAACAAAACATATTCAAGATGAAGTACCTTGGTGTATGTTATTTGCATATGACATTGTGTTAGTGGAGGAGTCTAAAGAAAAAGTTAATAGAAAATTGGAACTATAGAGAGAAACATTAGAAAGTAAAGGCTTTCGACTTAGTATAATAAAGACAGAATATATGGAATGTAAGTTTGATCATGTGGTTACTTCAGAGGACATAGAAATAAAAATCGGTACATATTGCATCCATCAAAAGAAAAGTTTTAAATACCTAAGATCAATTTTTCAGAGTGATGAAAGAATTGACAAAGATGTTACGCATAGAATTAATGTTGGTTGGTTAAAATGGAGAGGAGCATCAGGTACTCTTTCTAATAAGAAGATACCATTAAAGTTAAAACGTAAATATTATAGAGCCATAATTAGACCTGTCATGTTTTATGGTTATGAGTGTTGGGCAGTTAACAATCAACCGGTACAAAATATGTTTGTGACATAAATGAAGATGTTGAGATGGATAAGTGATCATACAAGAAAAGACCGTATACATAATAAGGTTATTAGAAACAAATTAGGAGTGACACCAATAGAGGATAAAATGAGAGAATATCGTTTAAGATGGTTTAGACATATAAAAAGAAGATCAAAAGAAAAACCTGTAAGAAAGTATAAAAAACTAGATTTTCAAAGTATTAGAAGAGGTAGAGGACGACCACAAAAGTGTTGGAAAGAAACAATAAAGAACGATCTAGCTTATTATGAGTTAACTGCTAACATAGCACATGATAGGGCTCTCTGGAAACAAAGAATCCATGTAGCCGACCTGTCTAGTATGGGAAAAGTCTTAGTTGTTGTTTTGTATGGTTTGGACATATAAAAAGACAACTAAAGGAAGCTCTAGTGAAAATGTATCATAAACTAGATTGTGAAAATGTTAAAAAAAGAAGAAGAAAACCACATAAGTATTGGAAGGAAACAATAAAAAATGATCTACCTTATGTCAAATTAACTGCTAGCATGCCACGTGATCAAGCTCTATGGAAACAAAGAACCCATGTAGCCAACCCCATCTAGCATGGGAAAAGGCTTAATTGTTGTACTTGTACTTGTAGAAGATGGTTTCAAGTTCCTTGAAAATCACCATCCTATTTTTCCTTTAACCATTTCATATTTTGGTTCCTTTTAGGTACTTTTATGTCATATTCAGGTCACCCATGTATGTCTTCATGTTTCTTCTTTAGACACGAAGATTCCATCCTAAAATGCGTCTTTTCTTTTGCACCGGGAGCATTACTTCATGTTTCTTCTTTCATCATGAACATTGTATCCCAAAAAGTGTCTTCTCTTTTGCACTGAGAGGGAGAAACATACAGACTAAGCAAGCGACATGAATGACAGAAAGTACTCGAAAAGGACCCAAAATGTGAAATGATTCTAAAGGGAAAAAATGGTGATTTTCAAGAAACTTGAAACCTCTTCTCTTTCTATTTTTTTTTGTTTTTCCATTTAAAGATCTTTCGTCAAGATGTGACACCACGTTTGTGCAGAGACACGTTGAGAGTTAAATCCACTTGATTGTCGCCAAAGCATTTCCTTTCTTGGATTGACTGTTGGGCAGCCCAGACGCCACCCTTTGGGCAAAGGCTAACACCCAAAGTCAAATTCTTAGCTACTCTCCGTCTCTCTCATATTTGTCACAATGAATTGATGCACTCTTGTGTGACCAAAAGGAGGCAAATGACGAATGGATTAGCAAACTATGCTGAAAAGCATGCTAGCTTTCCGTTGTTTGTTTGGGTGTTTTTCTATTGTTTCAACGACCAATTGTGGTCCGTTGATCAAAAGTGATCTTTCATTTCAAGAAACAACAATGGTAAAGAAAAGCTCCATAATGAACGAATTCACCCTTCAATTTGGGGATTATACATCTCTTGTAATTGGTACGAGTAACGGTTGAATGTTTTGGACTACCCGCTACTCCCACGATAACGATTACATGGATTGGTTGGGAAGAACCGGTATCGATTACACGTAATTGATGAACTCTTGTTGTTTCTTGCTGATCCGGTCGCTTCCAGATGCCTTTCTCTTCGTTCCAGCCTGAAAACGGCTATACACCATCCGGATCACCCATTGGACTCAAAACCCAAACAACACGAAAGCTATACGTCCGTTCTCACGATGCGACGCATAGGGAAACGATAATCATCAACGAAAATGAAGGACGAAACCTAGACGCGCGTTCTAACTATCCGAGACATACGAACACGAAAATATTAGAAGAAAATGAAGGACGAAAAACAGGCACGCGCTCTAATGATCCGAGACATAAGAAAACGAAAAGCTGCAAAGGAAAACGAAGGAGAAACAGAAAACTCACTTCTTATCAACCTTTTTGGCCGTATCGACCGCCGACTTCCCCTTCATCAAATCTCCTGCCAGAAAAACACTCTCAGAACGGCGAATCACGCCAAAAGCGACGAAAAAAAAGGGGGATATAATCCTTTGCTAGAAATCTTACCAGTGAAATAGAGAGAGAACGCAGTGACTCGGGCTCGAGAATGCAACGTATAGAGAGAAAGAAAGAGAGGCTTACGATTGAAATTACTCTGGCTTCTGTAAAATTGGGCGGGACACGGAAAAATTAACGCCGTCAGCGATGCCCACCTTCCCGTTCCTTTCTCCCAGTGCACTTCACGCATTTACCGTGGCTTCATTCCGTCCCAAGGTCAACCTCGTGATCAGGATTCGAGTCTTTCGGTTTCCCGTAAGGGTACTTTAGTCATGATGAACGTGATGATCCATGAAGATATAACCCGTAAAACCTGTTAGCCGCGGCCCGCACCAGCGTTAGCACAGGGTGCGGCACCCTGTTGCTGCTGGTGGGGAGTTCGACTCCCAGAGGGTGCATGTGCATGTGTGTGTGGATATTTTTCGAGTCACTCTCATACGTTTTCATGTTTTCTTCTCACAACACTAACTTTTTTTATTTACAATACAAGGAAAAGCCTAACACAAACACGCACATGTACCCCATCAGGCAAGAATGTTTTCACTTGACTTTATAGGCAAAGGATATTTTATTATAAGGAATGCACGCTCCTGAAATAGAACTCTGGACGTGCATCTCATGAGTTGAGTATCTTGCTATGACGTACAAGTTAAAGGTCATGAGTTCAATACTCTACTATAGTAGAGAAAGCATTGCGAAACTTATTATAGATACGATTGACCTCCACATTTAAAAGAAAAAATGATAAAATACGATAATATATATAGAGTATATACTGTATCAAATGATACTGCCAGTCTGCCACTGCAAGTGTACTGTTATGATACTACTCCTATGCGTATGCGTATGCGTATTGATAAATGAATGAAAATGAAGTACACGAATTGCGACGACAACGGGGAACGGATGTCTTCTACTCGTCTTGCAGTCAATAATAGTGCAGCCTCTTTTGGGATTGGAGTGGCAAAGCAAACAAACCCCACAAAGACGGAGGAACACGTTGATGAATCTGATGCGAAGTTAGATTGAGAGTACCCACCTCTCACGATGATGCCATTCACGCAGATGATTGATCACGCGGAGTCGTTGCGCTGACGGCGAACGGTTTCGGGGTAATCTTTAAGACTTCCGCCATCATCGATTTTGGTGGCTGCCGTCGCCTTCTTCGCTTTCCTTCTATCCTTTTCGGTCGCGTCGGCTGACGTTTGTCCGCCGGGGTTTCTCCTCGACGGCCTCTTCCCAAGGACTCGGTGCACTCTTGCTTCCCTACAAATCGCTCCACACGAGGTACTCCAATCCTTTTCGATTTGCGACCCAATTTAGTTCTTTCGTCCTTCTTGGATTTGTTTTGATCTGTTTGTTTCTCGCGACTGTTTTTGGGACGATTCTCATTATGGAGAGTCTATTTATTGGCGTTTGCGATGATTAGGTGCCGATCCGTACTCGGACTCCTCCTTCGTACATCTACTGAGTGGTGTCTCTTCAAGGCCATTTTGTACCAAAATCGCCATCTTTTATTGTTGTCCATTCAGTGCTACGTTTGACCTTGATCTGTTTGATCTTTTCTGCCTCATCTTTGTGTGTGTGATCATTGTGTGGTTCATGTAGAATTCGTGCAAGCTTATCATATTGACGTTTCGTTTGTTATTTAGAGAAGCATAAAGAGCGTGGGAAGAAATTCTGTGTTTTCTACCAGCTTGTGTTCCGGAGGATCTCGGTGAGATGATTCGAATGTTTGGGCATGATTTGGTTTTCCTAATGCCAAGGCCGACAAAGGTCTTCCCTGGCATGAGATTCTTTTTATTTGTCTGTGAAAACATGGATTTTCAAGATTGTTATGCTAAAGTTGGCAGATTATGAGTGTTATAAAAATTTCTCTTTCTCCAGGTTTAAGTCAAATGCTACGAATCAAGCTTCCTCTCATTGACAAAGTTCTTGAAAGATGTTACTTTTCCTAGCGTGTTGATTGTTGTATCTGTCAGGCTATTGCTAGCGTATTTCACTTGTTGATGTCACACATAATCGGTTTGTTATGCATGTGGATTCAAAGTCTTGAAGAAAGAAACCATACTTCGAGTCATTTGTAATCTTACAGGTTGTACAGTAGTGTCATGGAAAAAATCTGGTTCTTGGTGAAAACCGAAGCGAACAATAATATGTTGCTCTGCAAGAAATAATTAATTCAATAAACTTCTCTATATGAAAATTTTTCTTAACAATTAAACTAATTGAAAAGTTGTCAAATAAACTCCGCCCATGTAAGGGATCACCCTTGCATGGCTGGTCCCAAACCTCGATAAAGGAGGAGGGTTGTTTTAGGCTTCCGACAGCCCACGTAAAACTTTGTCAGACTTACCATGGATTCTTGAAAAAAACAAAGAATCCATGTAGCCAACCCCATTTAGTATGTGAAAAGGCTTAGTTGTTGTTGTTGTTTGTTGAAAAGTTGTCAAATATAAAAGTCTATGATAAAAAACAATTAAAGAAGAATGGGTGATCCATTCATACTTCATTTCTCTTAGCAATTTAAGATCATCTTTTGGCAGGTAATGGTGCCTTTCTTGGGTTATTGGTCTGGTTTGATATCATAGGCAGATATTTTAATTTGCTTAATAATCACTTCTTTCATGTTGGGAAGTGAAATATTACGTTTAGCGTCCTGGTTCAAGTCCTAGTGGATGTGACCACCGCTTCTGAGAAGTAGCTTGAGAAAGGAATTTCCACAAAAGCTGTTTTACATAAATGGAAGCATGTATGCTCCCTGCGTTCTAATGACATAAGTATCCGTCTTTGTTTACTGTAGCATGTTCTTTCTCTTGTTGTGATATCTCATTTCCGTTTCCTTGTTCTCGACCTGGCTTTTGATGAGCTGGCCAAGTCTCGAGTAACAAAGAAACAACATTGATCCAAACGTGTTGTTGCTAAATGTACCTTCCCTACAAATTAGGTGCTGGGAGCTTTCTTGATATCTTTGGCCACATCAACTGGTTAAATATAACTTGCTCCACTTATCATTGTTCTTGTTGAGAACAAATTTTAGCATTATGTTACTTGCTTAAAGATGAACTATGCTTATTTTAGAAACTGATGTCAGAGAAAAGGACCCAATTTAAGAACTTTATCCTGCGCTTCTGTGTGTGTCTTGTGCTGTTAACTTTTCACATCATCAGTGGCATAATTTTGAGCGTCATATTTAAGTAATTGAGCAGCTATTAACGTTTCCTAAGGTAGTTTCGCTTCTTTTTTTCAGAAAGTAATTTATAGGAGAGGTTTTGGCAGATTGTGGTTAAACATTTTATTAGCACTTTTCTAGTCGGGCTTCTTTCTTTTTCCTGCCTAATGGGCTGTCATCTTATTATTTCGTTCAGAGCTTTCAGGAAGGATCCATGTTCATGCTTTTCTTTGCCATGTATTGCAAACTGCTGAAATTTTATTGACTAGCAAACTTCATACACTTATATGTAGAAAACTGATCTCATTTCTTTTTCTCTAACATGGTGTTTTACACAAGTTGTTGGAAGTGATTAAAAGTGAGCACTCATGCCAAGTGTTCACATGAGCAGCTTGCATATATTTCGCCTGTTAAAGAGTATGGTTGCCTAATCTTGTTTAGTTCTTATCTATGCTTCAACCTCTTACACTTGGCAAATCAAAACTATTTTTCATGTATCCAATGAAGGTGGATGGGAACTACTACCTTGATGAGGCCCTAAACGTCAAGTCGGAGGGATATACATCTGTACTATTTTATGCAAAATGGTGCCAGTTCTCCCTGAAAGCACAGGCGATATTTGATGTGCCAAGTTCCATGTTTCCCCACATAAGACATTTTGCACTTGAAGAAACATCTGTGCTACCAAGGTCTGTCATCTATAATGGCCCTTCTCTTATTCTTACCACCTCTGCATTTTTCTGCTGAACATTTTCCCTGATGCTTCTTTTGTTTGCTTCTCTGCATTGCTATATCATTTGCAGCGTCTTTTCAAGGTATGGAGTTCACAGTTTACCCGAGCTGTCTTTGATCTCAAGATCTCCACCATACATGAACTGGAGCATAACTAACAAAGCCTCAGGAGAGATGTCCCATTGACGGATAGAGCTAGAACTGCTCTCTTTCATTCCATTAGTGAACATCTGCAAGAAAGAAAAAGTTGGGTAGTTCATGCTCACACTTTTTTGACGACATACCAGTTTAAAGGAAATCATGGAGGAGCATTTGTTGCATTTGGAAAATGTAATCGGGTGAAGGTTCCTGGAAATGACCATGGCCCATGAAAAAGCGGGTAGGTAGGCTCTCATATTAACATCTCAAACAAGTAAAGAGGAGCAAAATGAAAAACAGGCATTTTAAGAATTCTATCTCTCAATTAAGGCAAAGAACACCAAGTGGTGAAGCTAGCGAACAAAAAACTGTTGCAGTAACACAAGCGAGGAACTGTTAAAAAGGAAGGTGATTCAAACAAAATTTACCTTGAAAAAAGGTGCACTCCACAAGCTAAGTATTAGTTTATGAGCCCGAGCTACAAGCCCATACCCATCAACATACAAGTCTACATCACTACCCTCTCCAGTTGAAAGTGACTGCTGCTACTTCTTCACGTCAATTGGAAACTCGGCTGAAAAGATGCTCCAAGAATGTGGTCTGATGCTTAAATGAACTATCTCCAATTCTTTTGAGGAGTCTCTTGTTTTCAAATTACCAATCATCTCTTGGCATCGGTTGGTCAGTGACACCACTAGAAATTATCTGCTCAAACCTCTCAAGGGCTCAAGCTCTGACACCAAGATCTGGGTATCAATTAAAGCCCAAGTTTATCGATGCAAGATCAGGATGTATGACAAGAAATCATATGTTTGTTTCTTGTTATGGGTAGGCAAATGCCCAAGTAATCCAAGAAATAGATAAGAAATAGCAGAACTGAGGTCACATTGGTCCGGCCAGCGTATATGAATTTAAGCATTGCATGAAGGATAGAGTAAGTTACATGAGGAATTCGAAACACTTTCCCGTTCTCACTTGATAAAGAAGCGTCGGAAAATTTTCCGCAGGAATTCAAAATGACTCCATGAGCAGGCACAACCTTCTCCTCAGAACCAACAACAACAAAAATCACATCTGAAAGATCCCAACTCTCTAGACTATCTCCGAACCAATCTTTTCCCCTCCTCCCCTCATCATCACTCTCTTCATCCTCACCATCATCGTCTTCGTCCTCGCTGACATCAATTTCGATCATATCATCCACGTCTACAAGTCCCCTTTCCACAAAATTGCAATCCCTCCGCAAGGACAAGACACAGACGTTCCTGTATCCAACGTGTTTGTCCCAACTACCAAGACCAATATACTGAACCTTAAACGTTGGCTTAGAATCGAGCCATTGGAAGACGACGTTCTGAAAGGGGCAACGCCCTTCGCCGATGCTGATGAGTCCATCATAGATGCTAATCCAGTAACTCTGGAAAGCCGACGACGAGCAGAAGCCAATTCCGGCGACGTCCACTACTGTCTCTCCGCTCACCTCAATCTTCGATCTCTTGTTCCGGTGGCTCCCCAAAACGACGGTGTAGTTTGGGGTGGTGTCCATCCTGTAGTTGTAGTGCCGGCTGCCAGCGTGCTCCCGGAACACGATCGTGACGTTGCGGGCGAAGGCATCGAAGGCCACGCACCCTCTTCCTGCATCTCCGAACTTGAGCTCCTTTCTTCACGCACACTGGAACGGTGCTACCGTCAGGAACTTCTTCGTTTCCTCCATTTCTGTAGATCGAATTCACGGATGAATCGCTAGTATGATTAACGCAAAAACACTAATCCTGATGTGATGGTTGATTATATCGATGATGACAATGATGGTTATGAAGATTTAACAAATTTCCAGGTTTTATCTATATCGGGATCAGCATATTTGAACTCACCATCAACACACGTTTGCAGAATGTAGAACTATTAAGTATTAAACTAAATTAAAAAAACAAAACTACATCAACACATTGGGCAACGAATTTGGATTGCTTCATATCTACAAACCACGTACCAACACAATCTTCAGATCATAAGAAGAAAAGATATAGGAACTGGTTGTCTTGTTCCTCACGTTAACATCGTAGATAGATGAGATACATATATCAGTACATGGTGATCTTAATAAACGATTCGTGCGGGGAAAATATTGGGAGACAACGAAAACCAACCTCACAATTTGGTGGTCTCTTTATTTTCTTTGCCTTTTCGCCTTCAGAAACGATGAACAGAGTGGAAAAAAAAATGGGTGGATCATCTTGTCACATCGAATCTACGCGCTTAAGACAGCCTACTCTGAATGATGGTAGGTTTATCCAAACAAATTTCTAACCTGGGCAAGGCAAGTGAAGAAACATAAACAATAGATCATAAAAGCACAGAGAGAGAGAACTCAATATATATGTATTTCACTAGACATGGGTCGTCCCAAACCAGCCTATGGTTTCAACCAGAACTAAAACGGATTAGAAATTGGCTGAACCCAGAACCACCGAAGCCGGAACTAGAACCGGCCGAGGACCACTTTTTTTTAATTCCGGTTTCACCTCTTATAAAACCCGGAATCAGAACTGACTGTTTTGTTTATTTAATTTTTTTTATAATTTTCAAAGTTTGTAATAAATGTGCAGGTTCCGGACTCAAACCAACACCACTCCCGAACCAGCGGTCCCATAACTATAACCAGAACGGACCTCCGATCTGTTAGAGCCGGGCCTGGTCTTACCGAGGCCACAAGAATCTCCAAATGGGCGGTTGCGTGTGCTCACACGTGGATAAGCATGCCAGGCAATCCTTGGAAGGTGGTGTAGATTTCGTCGTATGCGTGATCTGTCCCGCAGCTTTGGAAGGTGACGAACTGTCCTTCGAATCTTTTCTTCTTTCTTTATAACCCCGTGGGCTTCCGTTCCGCTAAATAATGCAATTGTCCTTGCTTTTATTTAATAATGCAACAATATTTATTTCTAATAGAAAACATTTTGCTTTTCTTTCATTATTTCCTGATAACCCTTTTCTTTTATTAATTGATAATAAAGATTGTTATCTGAATACTGAAAAACTGCAATGCTTTTACTATATCAGTCACGCACAGAGGTTGTTTGCCTGAATCTGGTTATAAAAAAATCGTTCTTCTGCACCAAAAGCAGCAGCTCACCTGGTTGGAGGTAGACTAAGTTCAAGGTCACGAGGTAGAATAAGTTGAAGGTCATGAGTTCAACACCAGGGACATGCATATGGCTTCAAGCCTTCTCCCTTTACTGAGAAAAATACGACCCTAGAAATGGAACTGATGTTGAGCTCAGGTTGTATGTTCACCTGAAATTTGAAAAATCAACAGCAAAGCTGTGGCATATGTTTAGGGGTGTGTATGAAACTCCGTGATAAACAAATCAAACCAATGGTTTGGTTCGGTTCTAGATGTATAGTGGTCTGATTTGGTTTGGTTTCTTGACAGTTTGGTTCATGATTCTAATGTTGAAACTGAACCATCAGAATTATTATATATACACACATGTATGTATATATGAGCTTTATAACCTTATATACATACTAAATGTAGATATATATAAATGTATGTACTTATATGAAAATCTTGACAAGTTTACAAGTTTATATATATATATATATATATATATGAGTTTTATAACTTTATATACATGTAAAACGTGGACCATATATCCAAATAATATGATGATGTAATACATTGTATTTAGTAAAATTCTTAAATAAATAAAACTGTGGTTCAAAACCAAACTAAACGGGGTCATAACACGGTTCAGTTCAGTTCTCTAAAAGTTAAGAACCGAGACTAATGGTTTGCTTCGAGATTGAGGCTGGCCTATGAATACCCTTATCTATGCTGCACCAAAATAAAAATTGAAATGCGACATGTGAAACAATAAATCTGAATATTTACCGTACAAACACTTGTTCATTCGTGTCCACCCACACCTTTTGGGTGGTATAAGTGTAAATTCAAAACTTTTAATTGAAAAGGGTACGGAAGATGTTTTTATTATCTCTATTCCATCGAAATGGAATGATGAGCATATTCAATCGCTTTGTCTCTCGATGTATATAAATAAATATATAGATATACATGTAAACATAAATAAATATGGAGGTATACATGTAAACATAAATAAAATTAGATATACAGTACAAATATATATAGTTATACATAATATAAACAAAGAAATACTATAGATATAAATATGTAATGATAAAAAGAGTAGGGTGAGATTTGAGGAGGTATATATAGGCCCTAGATAGGGAGAGAAAATATATCGAAGCCCGACGTGGTAAAAAAGAAAATGGGATGCTGCGACCACACGCTAAAAGCATTCTATGAAATGGGAAACGTCTCTCCCGAGAAGCTTCCGTGCAACCTTTGCTATAGCCCACAGTTAAATTCGTAGGCTCATAACGTTAGATCGCCTCGCCCTAAGCAGCTCCGCTCTTGATTTGCGCGTTCTAGGAAAAGTTCTGCACTCGGTAGTGGGGAGCTCACAGTTGTCTCAGCCTTTAGAAAGCATTCGACCCAAGTTACCAACATAATATCTTACATCCAAGTCATTATTTAAATTGAACAAACTATTTGAAATGTTTAGTAAATAAAGTGTCTAATATAGGTCGGAGTGACAAGCGGTTGAAACGTCACACATGAATTTGGCAAGTTGCCAACATGGTCTCTGAACATATCAGCAGTATTGTTCACGTGAAACATCAAGCTGTTTTGTTTGACCAACCTTGTGTGTGTGTGTGTGTGTGTGAGAGAGAGAGAGAGAGAGAGAGAGAGAGAGAGAGAGAGAGAGAGAGAGAGAGAGAGAGAGAGAGAGAGAGAGAGAGCATGGTTATCACTAGAATTGCTACAGTCTACACTCTACTGCCTGTATTGTTTGATTCCGAACAGCCAGTGGATGTACTCAAATGATATTTTTGTTTGTTTCCATGGAAGCATTTCGTTCTCCTGTCACACCCATTATATTACCATGATGGTACTGCAGTCACCATGTAGAGAGGACGAAGATTTAATTCTGTAATCAACTGACTTTGAAACAGAAAAGCTATAATATACTGTAATAAGGAAGATCAGCAATGCTGTACAGTGCCAAGTATTAAGCAGTTAAAGGAGGTCCCAAAAATGCTCAAAAGAAACTTTGAAACATGATCTTGTTTTTTTCTGGAGTTCATGATGATACGACAGGAGATATAGGCAACTCCATTTACTAGTGTGGATAATGCTTGCTTTTAGTTGGTTTTAGCATGGGTGATGCTTGGTTTTAGTAGGTTTAGCTGTGAAAGAAAATGGCTGAATGTAAAACCGACTGGATTATCGAAAAGCTAAGTTAATCACCATCTAAAATTTGTTAATGATGCTATATGTCAATAATCCTCGTCATATGGATTTCTGTAATCTAGTAGCAAGCCAGGACTCCCATCTTTACTGTAACTGCCATAACTTGCGGAACCCACTAGACCTGCTTCTTTCTTCCCTCCATCGGCTTTGCACGACCTTGTGCCTCATTCTACTCTTCATAATCATTTTGCTAATTTCATAAGAAGAAACTTTATTTTGTTTACTAGATTTTGCTATTCCCCCCTGTTATATTAACTATACACACACGTATAACATGTATATATATATACACACACAGAGAGAGACAACAATGATAAAAGAATGAGTTCCCTGAGAAACAGCAAATTTAAATGAAAAATTTCATTGGATATGCCCAATGAACAGATTTATCATAACACTCCATAGTCTACTGAATGATAATTATGTCTAGAATAATCATTGGATCACTGGAGAAAAAATACAAGCAAGGGTGATAATCCTTCATGTGCAAGTTTCACCATCTCATGAACTGAAGGAGCTCAAAAAAATGAACTTTTAATGGCACATTTTGGTGGAGCAAGCAGTTCCTTGAGAGATGCTCAGCCCTTCATGCGGAACAATTTAATGAGACCTTAGGAAGCCTGGAGGCATATTTATTGCATATTGCCCAGATATTAATATAAATGTCGATAATTTTCTTGTCCTCGCAGAGAGAGAGAGAGAGAGAGAGAGAGAGAGAGAGAGAGAGATTACTGGGTTGGAAGTCCATTCTCAATCCAGTCAGAATAACCTCCAGATACATCAGTAACCCCAGCGAATCCCTGCATGAAAACAACAACAACAACTAAGCCTTTTCCCATACTAGACGGGGTCGGCTACATGGATTCTTTGTTTCCACAGATCCCTATCGTATGCCATGTTAGCAGTTAACTCACAATAAGCTAGATCATTCTTTATTGTTTCTTTCCAACACTTTTGTGGTTGTCCTCTAGCTCTTTTAATACTTTCCAAATTTAGTTTTTCATACCTTCTTATAGGTTCTTCTTTTGATCTTCTTTCTATATGTCCAAACCATCTTAAACGATATTCTCTCATTTATCCTCTATTGGTGTCACTCCTAATTTGTTTCTAATAACCTCATTATGTATACGGTCTTTTCTTGTATGACCACTCATCCATCTCAATATCTTCATTTCTGTCACAGACATCTTTTGTACATGTTGATGATTAACTGCCTAACACTCAGAACCATAAAACATGGCAGGCCTAATTGTTGCTCTATAATATTTACCTTTTAACTTTAATGGTATCTTCTTATCATAAAGAATACCTGATGCTCCTCTCCATTTTAACGAAACCAGCATTAATTCTATGCGTAACATCTCCATCAATTCTTCCATCACTCTGAAAAATTGACCCTAAGTATTTAAAACTTTCCTTTTGGGGGATGCAATGTGTGCCAATTTTAATTTCTATGTCCTCTGAGGTAAATGAAAGAGGCAAGAATTATAACAACCATCATTTGACCAAGACTCAAAGCTGGAAGTGCCAACAAAATATTCCGTGGTAGGTTTCAGACCCTTGACTCCTGAGAGTGACTTGCAATACATCATTTGTTACATAATAAAATCTTAATTTGCTTAAAAAAGAGTTTCTAATTATGGCGTCATCAAATAAGAGAGAACACCCCAAGGGGTTTATAGATCTTCAGGTAGACAATTAACATGCTGCAAATAAATACGGTAATACAATGATTGCACAAAGAATTGCAGGCGACATATAAAAGTTTATCATATTTTTTCAATTATATTTAATGTCAATTTTATGCTGGCTGCTCTAAGGCCATCCACGCCCTTGAAGTGCCACGATGGTAATTTACTATTGGTACCATTTTCCAATGAACAAGCAGAACAAACTAGGGAAAGTTCCTCTTACAATCATGGGGTCACAACAAAATGGATCTAGTTGTTTGATGATGATAGTTGGTGATTGGGGCATGGCTGCTCTTTAAAATCTTAAAATGAGGAGCTCAGTGATACGTATTTGTGAAGTGAAGTTTTTGGTGTGCATGCTACAAAGAACATTGGCACCATCTAGCAGTTTACGGAGCTCGCCTTTACTGGGATCAATAATCTTCCTGAGTGAAAGATCTGAGATCAACCAACATGCAAACACTAAAAGAATCGAGCAAAGCATCACAAAATCTCGTAAAACTTGTTTCTTAATAAAACAACTTACGGCAGCAGTCATATCTTTTGCAGCCATTATTGATCTCCTGCCACTTTTGCATCCCTTTCAACAAAGAAATGTTTGGGAAGCTCATGATAGAATCAATCACAGAAAGTTCATAGCAGGAAATGACATAAGATTTTACTCACAACAATGATATCATCGTCCTTCCTGAACATCTGTGATACTTCATCCAAAAACTTTGGGTTCTTCACCATTTCTATCATCGCAATGAAAAACATTTATGTTGATGATCCTTAGAGTAAAGAGGGATTTCCAATAAAATCACCTTTATTTTGCAGCAAGTGTATGACTTGGGGTAACTCACATGATTAAATGCATTAAACAAAGATAAACATGAGATTTAGTTCCTACCCACGGTAAATGATGACAATTCCAAAAGCATGCTATTACACTT
Source organism: Brasenia schreberi (assembly GCA_036023115.1). Lineage (NCBI taxonomy): Eukaryota > Viridiplantae > Streptophyta > Magnoliopsida > Nymphaeales > Cabombaceae > Brasenia > Brasenia schreberi. The sequence continues at coordinate 18,547,917 of JAYKKT010000073.1, read as the reverse complement.
GATTCCATGTTGAAAAATTTTCTCACTTCATTGCTGTTGAAAATTCACAACTAAATTCTGCTGCCTGATAGCTGATGTTTATGAACTAATGGCTAGTTTAGAGCCACATAAATATAATGAAGTCCCATAATGAACATTTATGATACTTCAATACTAGTTTTAGATTCTCAGGTTTTCAGTAAATTATACCCTTTTAAAGTGAGACTCCCTCCTTTCAGGGAGAATTAGGATGGATCACATTAGTGAAGTTATTCATTATTTTCACAATAAAAGGCAGGACTTTGAACTCAAAACCAGTGATCCAACATTTTACTTGAATCAATTAGGACTCCTACATGCATCTCATCTTAGTATTTTGGAGTTAGAAATGGTTGCATACCAAGATAGATCAGAATGCTGACTAAGAATTCATGTATAAGGCCCTAGTAAGTGTGAGATAAGGCTTAGTTTTGGTTTTGGTGGGAACTCCTGTTCATGGAGGTTTAGGTCATCAAAAGAAAATAGGCTAGTCTCAACAGCCAATTTCTTCAATTTTGACATTTCCATTAAAAATCAATGGGGTTCCATTGCAGCATGAAGGTTCATTTTCTCCTACCTACTTGATCTGCTAAGGGTGCTTATCAGATGGCTATTCCAACATTACATTTGAAAATGGAGCAGGAACTGGAGTGAGTGTCACAACTTTAGTCACAGAAGTCCAAATGTCACTGTGTATCTGGATTGCTGTCGTACGAATTAGGAACCTTTAATTGCTTTATCATTACTTGGTGGTTAGCAAAGAGAAGGATGACCATGAGATGGATTTCTTCGAGATGAAACTAAACAGTCACCTTCGAGGCAACAAAGATTGATATCACAGTTATTGAAGGCTTGCAAATAGGTTTTTGCAGGTTGGCAATTAAAAAAGTTAGCTACCGATCTAATCCTAGCTATACACTTGACAAAATAGCCGACCCCATCTAGTATGAGAAAAGACTTAATTGTTGTTGCTATGGAGGTGCGGAAATCCTGGAGAGATCATCTCCAGACTGGTTCCCAACATCAGCATTGTGTGTAAATAATTGTTTGTCATTAATATACCCAGTAGGTGTCTGCCTAACCCCCCTTACCCTTCAAAAAAAGAGAAAAGAAAAGGCTGCACATAGGTTGTCACCATTTTTCAGAAGAAAATCTACGATAGAAACTGGAAATTGGGCTTGCATATCAAGTTAAGACACAGCCGTCAGAGAGCCCTCTGAAAACCATAAGGTTCACCTAACCAGTTCCTTGCTCCGAGACATGAGCTGGTTAGGTTATTCAAACTTCCATCGTGGCACCTAAAAGTTAGAGAACTACATGAACGAATATGGATCACAGCGTCGAAGAATATGTTTTTAGTGTCAGTTTAGTAAATTTAATGTTTTAGGTATTATTGTAATTGTCCATAACACTAAAGGCATTTTAGTCATTTTAGGTTTCACAACCCATTATAGGGATTGACTTCTTGTATTAGGGTTAAGAGATTAAAATTAAGAAAAAGAGAAAGAGAGGGGGGGCGAACTCCATTTGAGGACCTACCCCCTTCCTCTTCTCTCCATATTTTCTATTCGTCGTTCTTCTTGTGTGTATGATATTTGATCTTCCAATACGTTTGTATTTTTTTCAAGATGGTAGCCTATTTCGATACTTTTTTCAACATGGTATCAGAGCTTATTTCAATCGCTGGGAGTAGTAGCAGGTAGCAGCAGATTCGCTAGAACGTGTGGAAGATTTGGCAACCACCAAAACCGGTAGTTTCAAGTGGCAGTCATGGTGGTTGCCGCATTTCACTCCTTCACTGATTATGGACTGCGGGTGATTTTACTTTGGTCTTCTTGACTGGAATGGATGGGCATAGTGTCGAGTGCTTCTAGTACCTTTCCTTGAACCACACCGCAACAGAATGGTCATCCAAATCAAAGAGGGAGGAAGCTCGTTACGGTATTAAGGAGTTTAATAAGACATCAAGTGGGTTACATTCGGGAAGTTCAAACATATGCCCTGGTGGAAGTGATTTGCATGTACCTACAAAGAAGCAAAGAAGTATAAAGGAGAAAGCTTCAAGTACCTCCGGTACAACAACTTTTGGAATGTCAAGTGATGAAAAGAATCAGAAAGAGATCTTTGCAAGGGCTTTGATGCCTCCCCCTGGGCCTTCTTCAGCAAATGATGTTGCATTAACCCAAGTTCAGTTACCTTTATCCAGCAACACTTCACAAAGCAGGAGCACACATTCTGCCAGTTCTGGGGCATCGTGAAAATCCACTACAGCCAATGACAACACCACGAGTTCAAATTCTGACGCTCATAAGCCTAAAAGAAAGTGTTGGCATAGGAAGAAGAAGAAGCATGGTTGGTCATGGTATTCGGGCGGATGATGATCAGAACATGGGCATGGGTGGCAGCATCCGTTATGTTGTTTGCAGAGATACATATGAAACAGAAAGGCTGAATAGTGTCTCGAGGAGTATGCCTTGTAAACAATATGGCGCTTCTAAGAAGGACTTGGCAATGCAGGACATTCGCACCATGCCTTAAAAAATATATCAACATGCATTTGGTGGGCAGAGCCTGATCTGGTGCATGTGGGCAGAAGGAGGATGCATATCAAGTGTTTGATGAAATGCCCCACAGAAGTTTTAATCCTACACACCAACTGTTTGATGAAATGCTCAAGAAGAGATGTTAACCTGCACACCAAGTGTTTGATGAAATGCAGAAGAATGAGGTTTCATGTTGGACAGTCATACTGATGGGTTACGCAAAGAATGGCAAGGTTCATAAGGCTCACAATTTATTTAGTAGGATGAACGAGAAGGATGATGCTTCATTTCTTGGTATGATTGTTGTCTATGGCCAAGAGTCTTCACTTGGTGGATTACGATCTACAACATTAGGGTGTGCAACTACTGCTTTGGTTATGCAGGTGACACAAATAATGCAAATTCCTTTGTCTTATGTGGAAGATATCATTGGGGTGAGAGTAGTAAATATTGCATATATACGACGAACAAGTCGTGCGATCCTTACTGTCCAGGAAAGCAGAGGCATGCTGGATGAGATAACTATGGAGATCAAAGGTAGTGCTTCACGGTTAGAGGTAGGGATTCACGGGTCGCCAGCTTCAGTAATCTTGATTCTAGCTTGAGGTCTTATTCTCGGACCCTTATTCCGTCTGCCTATGCTCAATGGTGAATTTGGAGGTCGACTGAATAGAAATAGAAGCAAAAGAGTGCCACCAATGTAGTCAACCAACAAGTGCAGTGGATAGTGGTTGATGATTGGTATGCAAATCGGGTTACAAGAGTGTAGTTCAATTAGTTTGACATGAAGAAGTGTTGTGAAGAAACTTGTTTTTTTTAGGTGAAGATTGCAGTCATAAAGACTGATGAAATGTATTTTGCAGCCAAGATATTGCTGAAAAATGTTGTAGCCAAAGAAGCTACTGAAAATGATTAGCCAAGAAGGCTGAGTAGAAGATGTTACAGCCAAGAAGTTGCTCAAAATGACCGACCATGAATGCTGAGTTAAAGTTGTTGTAGCCAAAAAGCTGAACATTGGTGCAGTCGTGAAGCTGCTGAAGAACAACCATGAAGGCTGATGAAGAATGTTGCAGCCATGAAGATTGCAGAAAAGCATACAACCAAGAGGGCTAAAAAATTAGAAATTTTTTTAAAAAGAATCAATTTTTTGGCAAGTTTGGAGTTTGAAGTATCTCACTCTCAACTTAAGGGGGGGTGTTGAAGAATATGTTTTTTAGTGTCAGTTTAGTAAATTTGATATTTTAGGTATTATTGTAATTACCCGTAGTACTAAGGGCATTTTGGTTATTTTATGTTTCACAACCCATTATATAAGGATTGGACTTCTTATATTAGGGTTAAGAGATTAAGATTAAGATTAAGAAAGAGAGAAAGAGAGGGGGGCGGCCTCCATTGGAGGACCTACACCCCTTCCTCCTCTCTCTATATTTTCTGTTTGTCATTCTTCTTGTATGTGATATTCGATCTTCCACTGTGCTCGCACTTTTTCCAACACATAGGCAATAAAAAGTTAGCCATGAATGTACTATATCATGTGCATTTGCAATCTTGGTAAAGCCCATCATGTTTAAAAGGTAAAAGAAGTATAATGAAAAACCTATAAGAAGATGCATTTGTCATGAGACAAGCATTAGTTGTAAGAAGAATCACTGTTACCAAGTGTTTGGTGATTTGGCTTGTTGAAGATCTTGTGAGATCATTTGTATTTGTGTTTGTGGTTATCATTAGCGAGATTGTGGTGCTACTTTTATATAATCAACTATATTTAAAATGATCTGCTGCTATTCCCATTTTAGTTTCTCGAAAGCTTTCTCTAAAGCATCTTTTCACAGAAATTGTTAGTAACTTCAACCTAAAGTCCGAGAGCAAGTAGAACCATGAAACCCATGCATGTAATATCAGCAACCACAACTATAGCTCTAACTCCTTTACCTTCTCCAACTTTGAACATATAAGGGATGTTTACTGCTCCTACTGCATGTCCAGCATTGAATTCTTCGGCAGTCCTATTCAAATACACCCAAAAGAGTATAAGATGCAAAAGAAAGGGGCAGGGGGGCTTCATGTTAGCACCGTCTACGATAACATTATTTCTATACAAAAATATCAAAAGCTGTAGAAGTCAAAACTATTAATTGATTTCATATTGAGAGAAGAAATAGTTAACATGAGGGTAATCTTATTAACAACAGATCAATTGGAAGATGAGCTGTTGAATTCCACTGAAATTACAGACAAAGGAACATTGCACATTTAATTCTCGACCTGGCTGGACTACAGATTCTGAGCTGATGGGGATATGGTAGAAGTCGTGTTGCCAGACACTAAAACTACCAAAGGCCTCATGTAGAAGAACCCTTGGTACAGATGAAAGAAAAATGGCTTGAGTTACATTTACAAGGGCAAGGTTTTGCTGTGAGGAAGGCGAAGTCAGCTATCCTGAATTTCCCAACCAATTGTGGGTGCATCTGCTACCACGAAACTCTAGAGTTTCTTCTGTTGCCCCAACAAAGACCCCATGCTTCCATCTGATTGTGCAGGATCATACTTCAGCAATAGATTCCCTACAATCCATGCTTTATTTCTCAGCCTGAGCTAAGAATTCTATGAAATTGACAGTTTTGTTGGGATAACAGACTATGCTATGCAATGAACAATCTCGAATTTTACCATATTTGAGGATAAAAGAAGAGTCCACCGAAACAAGCTCGCTCGCAATCTTCCACCAAACTACTTGGCTTACATTCTATCTGACAACTCTCAAAAACGTGCACCACGGATAAAATTCACAAGAACTTGGAATCAGATCTTATAACATCAAAGTCTGCCGGTCGATCACATAACAATTAACAAAGACTCGCTGTAAGCCGCTCCCCATAGACCAATTCATCACAAACTGGAAAACGAGCCACAGAAACATCACATTGTACCGATCGATCGTGGAACAAGAACTCACCGAACGTCCAAGTAACGATGGCCAGATTGAAGCAACTCGTGGGCAACACCAACCGGCACTGACCTAGGAACAGCCGCACCATTCTCACTGCTGAAAACAACCAGAATATAGTGAACAACCAGAGACAATAGCAAAAACCAACCCTATTTTCACACCAAAACCATACTCAAATGTTGCAAGTTAAAAACTTCTGGATTGACCATAACAAAGATTGACCAGCTATATCAGATGCAAATTCTGACAAGTTAAACATTTAACATCTATACCTTCGATCTTGATCCTTTGACTGTATAATCTAAATAGCACTAAGTGAACTTTGGAACGCATTAAGTACCCGCAACAAGATAACTTTAAATACTTTTAAGTTTTAATCAAGGCAAACCTGGAACTGCAGAAGGGCCTGATTTCCGCAACGCGAGGAATTCGAGAAGAGGGAAGATAACGACACCAAGAAGGTTGTTTCGAGGGCGGAAAGGGACATGGTGGCTCAGCCGGGGAGGCGAATAATGTCTGATTGGTGGTTGGTTCGAGGGAGACAAGCAGGTAGCGGAGGCTATTCAAGGGAGGGAGGGTTCTTCTGAGGGCAATTCTCATGGTTTCCAGAGGAGGAAGAAGAAGAAGAAGAAGAAGAGGCGTTTCTTAGTTCTCTTCTTTCTCTCCAACTTCGATCAAGCCAAGTGAGCAGTGAATTCAGAAAGGAAGACGAAAGAAGGACAATGATCAGTGTGTCACTGCGCGTTGCTCCGTGTCAGACTCTTACAAAGTCAAACAGAACAGGGTGTCCATGTCAGATTTTGGCTGTCATCAAGTGCTTGTTGTGGGAAAGCACTGTTACTTTATGTTCCTCGTCTGGTGATGGTAATTTTGATCGGACGATTCGGGTATGGATAAGATGATCCGATATATATATATATATAAAGAGAGAGAGAGAAAAAAATGGGTATATACTAACACACTTAAATGCTAATAAATTCCAACAAATCTAAGTCATTCATCATGTTTGATGACAGATTATTGAAATTTATATTTAAAATATAAAAATATATAAGTATTTTTTATCTTTATTTATATGAACGCTTTTGCTTTTTAAATTTTAAATTTCAATCCTTCATCATCAAATATAAATTATTGAGATTTATTACAATTTGCTAGCATCTAAGTATGTTATTATATATGTATGTATGCATGCATGTGTGTGCCTGTTTTTTGTCCTCTAACATTTGAGAAAAAGAAAAACTACACTCGCCGCACAAACAAAAGGAAAATAGCATAAATCGTCCTCTAGTTAATTACCCTCTATTTGTCGTGCATTAGAGTAAGAATTCACTTGGGCTCAGAGAATGAATCGATGAGGTGGCCTTCTTGTTACTCATAGTACACTATACCTACAAGTAGCATACATGCAAGCACGTGCACATGCACACATGTGTGTGTATGTGCAACCATTCAAGCGAATGAACATGTTAAGTTAATCTAAGCAAACGAACGTGAAAGGTAGAATCTATCATACTTTATTACTTTATAGAGTGTTTTATGGTTTGAATCATGTAAATTGATTTTATTAAATAGAAAAGCTTATTTATTGTAAATATATATATTAAAAAAATAGAGCTGTGGCACAACTTGATACCACGATCTTCGGTCCTAGGTCGCATTCAATCTTGACAACAATGATAACTAGGATACAACTGATAAAAGCGCTGTATTTCAGGAGAGAAGATGGAGAAAAGGAAAAGGAAAGATAATTTTGCGTGATCCCATTGCATAGTTGCCTTTCGTTTCCAGAGAAGGCCATCTTAGGTTGCTGAGATCGCTGTTGAAGATCAGGTTCCAGGAGCCAAAAGTGGGTGAGCAAGAGAGACAGTGGTGCTGCAGTGCGTTGGGTGATAGTGACACCTTACAGTAGGATAAACAGAACCCTAAACATCTTATATATGCCTCCACTGTGGGCTAGGATGGAGACAGACCCGATCAAGATCCTACCCAAATAACCGGCTCATTAATCGAGAATGTTGGTGTCATGAAACTCGGGTTTCACCAACTTTTTCTCTAATAACCTTACCGTGAATTGCATATTTTCTTCTATGATCATGTACTATGCCAAACCTTTTTTTTCGTGTCTTAGGCAATTGCATTAGATGCAAAGAAATGAGATATAAAGTACAAAATCGCTTTGTTGGTCGTCGTATCAATAATTCTAAGAATAACACTTAATGACCTTAGATAACTATGTTCTTTATACCAATTCTCGAGAAATTTTTCTGATTTTAATCGAACCATGTGGTTATATACGTGATCATGGTCCTCGTAAGAAAGATAAGTGCAGCGATAAAATGAAGATTTTGAAATAGATATATGGATTGAATAAAGAAACAATTGCCCTATTGGCAACACTGAAACTGCAATATAGTTTCAAGTGTTGGGAATAACAATCGGTCATATTGTGTAAAAAATGAAGATATTGTGTAAAAAATGAAGATGTTGAAGTAGATGTATAACCTTATAAATGAAACTTGGTGGGACATTGGCAAAGGATAAGCTCAAAGGCATGCATGAGACGCCGCCATCATCATGGTGGCTTGCAGTCAACTTCGTCAAGTTTCTCAATGCTATTGCAGTACCAACATAACTATGACAAGGAGAGTGGATTGCATGTATATGTGTGCATTGTGCGTGCTCATGTGTGTCATCATCATGAGATGACACACCCAACAACTCATTCAAGGTAGACACAGGATTCGTCCATGCCACGTGACCAAAGTTTGTGGACCGTAACAACATTTAACGGTGACATAACCCCATAAAATTTAAAATGTAGTCAATATATATTTATTTATTCATAATCAAAGTTTAAGTACAAATGGTGGTATAATAAAAGCAATAAAACTATTTATAATACAACTAGCTATTAAGTATCGTCATACTATAGGTGTCACCTTTATGTCTCTCAACGCCTCTGTTGTCTGAATCTTCTAATGTAATAAATTATCAGCACAAACAACGATGGACGTGATATCTTTATAATTATATGTATATTTCAAATAATATATCATAATAAAATACTTTATCACAGTTTAAATAAAGATTATCAACCAAATCATGTAAAATCAAACACTCTTCAATAATGCAATTTAATTTCGATATCTGGACCACTATCGTGTCCAACCATGACCACCCCGTAGGAGGCCCATGATCTCTCCTCCTTTCCCGACATGTGGTCTTTGATAGCCATCACACAGGCTAACCAAATAGCAGATCTTGACGAACTGTAAAACAACGCATCAAGTCCTACCCCATCGGGTCTATGGGCTACATTTTTAGAAACCACACTACTTGGGTCATACTTTCACACAATTATATAAACAAATCCCATATCATATCATGTCACCTGAGACATATCCCGGTCTTATTGCATCCATAACAATCTATAATACATTTTCATTTTAAGTATCCAAATCATATATTCAAATTCAGTATCATACTCATTTCTTTTTGAAACACTCTCTACTCTCGCTAGTTTATCATATGGCTCAACATATCTCCAACCTAGGCATACTTGATAATACAACAAGAGTTGCAAAATAAAAGCTACATATGAGTATGTATGACTAACATCTATTTGAAAACTCGTAACCTCCCCATCCCGATGTCACACATATCCTAACGGTTAGGATTATGAATTACAAATCCATGTTGACTAATGGTTCACCCACAACTACTGAGACCCACTAGTTAGTACTAATGGATGTGACCATCAACCATTTAACGACATTTCATACCGTTGTGAAGAGAGCGGATCCATATCCAATAATGTTCACTCATACTCAGGTGCACTCATGCAATGCATATAAGAAATAGTTCCAATTACACCCGTAAAATCAACACATATGTAATCCTTTCAAAGCATCAGCAACCGTATCTCATGTATAAAACAGTAAAACTATCTCTAGCATGTATCTAGAAAGGGAACACATCCACTTACATATTGCTTCTATACACATATAAAACACATAATGTCTATTGCCTTAGATCACCTTGATTTGGTATTAATACTCTACATTCAAATAAGGACTCAACGGTTCAAACTTCATCGAAATTTGATTTCAAATGGTCCCAAAATGGCCCAAAACACAATATGAATTTGTTTAGGTTTGTTAGGATCTAATTAAGGATCTAGGTCTAATTTCTCTAATTTTGCTATGGATTTACCCAGAACCAACCTAAATATGAATTGTGTCGCCCCAAAACACGTAACCAAGACACCATAGTGTATGATATGGTTTGACGCAATATGTCCTACTCGAAAATACACAGTCCCTTATTTTTGGGGCAAATATCTTCTGTTTCTAGCGGCATTTCACCATATTTTATCTTCAGAAAAATCGAAACAAAAGAAAAACCCTATTTTACCTCAAATCCGACAAATCTTATTGTTGTCCGACTAACTCAACACGTAGAATTTCCCCAACCCTTCTTCCCTTTCCTTTTATTCATCTTTCTCTTTCTTTCTCTTTCTCTCTTTTTTCTCTCCCCCATCTCATGTTCTCCCCCTCTCCTCTGCTCCGCATCTTGTGGTGGCTCCTGTCCAAGACACGGAGCCACGTTTGTGGCTCCCTCACAGGGGACCCAGGCTGGGTCCCATGTGGGTTTGGATCAAGCCCAATTCAGCCCGATCTGACCCAGCATCACACATAAATTATCTCCTATTTCCAAAACCTAACAAGATGACTTGCACTTAGCTCATATAGGTTAGTGAGACGAGTTGTGAACAGGTTGGGCTCATCTCTGCGCAGCTAGTATAGGCTCATATATATGTGCATGGTGCGTGGGGGGGGGGGGGGGGGGGGGGGGGTGCGGTATCGAACTTCTGACTTACAGGTCAGGAACCAACACCTTAGCCACATGAGCTATGCACATTGCACTTGATCGTTAATGGCCACAATGTTAACTATTCTTTGATCAAAAGGTTAGAGCTTATATAATATATTGAATACTGAGATGCTAAACAGTAAATTGTCATGTTATCCTAAAAACCGACTGTCATGGCAGCTTGGCTCACGGGCTTGTACAACCCATCTGTGTAAAACAATTGCATTTCGATGCTTTTCAAGATGTGTGCGGTGACATCTCAAAATATTTAGATGTGGAGAGAGAGAGAGAGAGAGAGAGAGAGAGAGAGAGAGAGAGAGAGAGAGAGAGAGAGAGAGAGAGAGAGAGAGAGAGAGATGTCTTACTTTGAATTCTCTTTTTCCACGGAAAGATGGGAGAATTCTCTTTTTCCACGGAAAGATGGGAGCTCAACGATGAAAGAAGGAACAAGAGGCCTCCTTAGATCAACGTATAATAAAAGAACAATGTAAACATAACGGAAGATAAAAGTATAAAATTTTAAGACCGAAAACAGACTTCTTCACCACTAAAAGGCTAATGTTTCTCATTCATTATTCGATACACAAAAACTTGCCCAAAATCCGCAAGCACAAAAATAACCACCAACACAAAATCATTCCATTTCGTCGCTCCCTGCCAAGATAGAAAGAGAGGGAGGGAGAAAAAGATGTTAGTACAAAAGAAAAGAGGTTGCAGGAGGCCGAACAGCCAATACTCTCTTCTTGGGCATACTATACTCACATTATCTACCTCGATGAGAGAGAGAGAGAAAGAAAGAGAGAGAGAGAGAAAGAAAGAGAAGGAAGAACAAGAGAAATTGCGGGAAGGACATAGTGGAGTTCTTAACTATATTACTTTACAAGCTATTACGGTATGCAGACGTCTCCTTCACTCGCTTGGTTTCCCTTCTCTTTACTCACCCATTTTGAGACGTATGTCAGAGCTAACTAGGAAAACATTCTCACATGCTTGCAATTTGTGAATTTTAAACTTGATTTAGATCAGTCTTCACGCGCATTAGCTCAACAGCAGCGCACATTGGCGCTGAAGCTGCTGGTGGGGAGTTCGACTCCCAAGGGTACATACGTGGGCGTGTTTTAGGCATCGGCCTCCTCTTGTAACCCCAAAAAAACCAATCTACATGAGTTCTTTCTTTTTGAGCAAACGAAAGCTCATTTACAATGTACTGAAACATGATTTTACCCTTAACGCTTGTGAATCTATGACCTCTAATAAATAAGCTCACTTCATAACGTGGCCAAGCCATATTTTATATGGGCCTATAAGTGTTGGCCTGGCCTATATATATAGTTTTTAATTACATATTTATATGTACAGTTTTTTATTACATGTATATAATATATATAAATTTTTATTACATGTGTCCGTAGCTTGTTGAAACCTAAAACATTGTGGTTGGATTTGGATTTCAAGTAAATTTGAATTAGGTCTTATAAATCCAATCTACTAATATGATCTTGCATTTTTTTTGTTCAGGACCAACCATTTTGACATCTTTACTTTGTATCGAAGAGAAATAATATTTTAATGCAGAGAGTACTGATATGCACGTGTGTAAGAGAGAGATCATTTAATGGGCTTGGTCAAAGTACCACCCAGTAAAATCAAGCTTTCATATTGGGCACAGACATAATTCCAATTTAAGGAGTATATGCATATAGAGGTCGTGAGGACAGCCTGGTTAGTCCATGTGTTATCATCATATTATGCTCCACGCCAATCGTCTCCCCAACTTCTATTTCTTCTCATATTAATTAAACCCTAATCCGAATTCTCTCTCACACACACCTGTTGTACCTCCCTTTGTTTACTCCCATACTATTCTTAACTAAATAGTCACTAATGTGCAGCGATGGCACTACTCAGTTGCATGCATGAACTTGGATGAAACAAATTAAAATTTACTAGGAAGATTCAAGGTAGATCTACCAAATGATAGAGCCAAGAAATAGCCGAAGAAATCACAAAGTGCAGCCTGCTAAAACAGCAACAAAAGATCTAGCATCAAAACCAGTTCAGTGGCAGCCACAGACAATTCACACAATATTACAAGGGGCATACGCGTGCACACATCACGCATGACACACACATATATCACCAGGAGAGACGGCTGATCGCTGCAAGTTTTAGCTGGAATGGTTGGAGAGGATCACTAAGCAAAAAGGACAAAAAGAGGAAGCCAGAAAAAGATGAAAAGAGAAAGTAAGGTCGGTTACCACTACAATGAAGTTGGCAGCCACAAGAAAGGCGACAGAAAATTTTGAGAAGGAATCACAGGATAAACTGAGAAACTTTAAGGTTGAAAAGGAAAAAATAATGGTAAAAGATGAAACCAACCCTAATATCATCGAAAGAGTTGAAGATCAACAGACAACCATTGAAGCTCCAGTTGGACGACATGTTACTGAAATCTATGGTGGATCTAGATACTAGGGTAGCGCCAAATAGCCTGCACAACTGTTAAGGGCGGGGCGAACTATATATCATAGCCCACAGATTCAACCTTAGCAGTATAGCTTCTTCCAATGATTTTTGAAATTTCTAATGTAAATCTGAGCCCGCTAAAATTAACAGAAGAGTAAGTTGCTTGTACTTTATCATCATCTCCTATTTCTCTTTGTTGAAATTTACTCACTTTTTATGGTGCTCATGATCAAAGACAGACAGGATACGTGAGGAAGAACATCCTTTATACATTTTAAGTATTACTAAAGCATGGAGGGAATAACATACAAAAAATAAGCCAATAAGGCCACTCAGACTGCATATGGATTACATGACAGTGCGGTCAAGATGACATTTAACAACAAATCCACCTCTCAATTCCATTTTTAATCACAGAACCAAGCAAAAGGAAGCCATCAATCATCCCTCAGAGTATGTTTCAACCAATGAATCAGAGAGTGAAACCATTCACCAGAGCAGTTACATCAAAGAGAGAATACAAATGAAGATTCAAGAAGACAAGAACACAACATCAATAACATCATAAATCATAATTAGCGTCAACTACTCCTGATTCTCACAACATGAAGATCTGAAATTCCTAAACAATCTTAATTAGGTCCAACATAACACAAAAGGAAAAGAGGGATCTAACCCATCAAAAGAAATCTTTTTCTTCTCTTCTTCATATGAGATGCATCCAACCCCAACTCCAATGGAACTCAAATCTCCAAGATAACTTAGAAAGAGAGTGTGGAAGAGAGAAGGGGAGGGTTAAAAATAAACATCAACATCAAAACAAGAAGCGAGGAAGAGACGGATAAACAAAGAAACGCAATTGAGGAAAGACAACGAATGATTTCTATCTCTTCTAGAGCAGCTCAGTTGTTTGCGTCCATTGCCTGCTACTTCCTCTATCAAGAAGGGGAGATGGGTTTCCTTAAAAGGATCATATGCATCGGCGTGAAGATCCCCGTCTCGCCGCCGCGAGTCAGATAAGCAGCCGTTTTGAAGAGCATTTCATGGACGTCGTCAACTCCTTTCGGCGCAATCCGGAGGAAGGTCAGAATCATCACCACAATGTTGTTCCTCCAGTAAGCGATCCTCCCCATCTTGAGCCTCGTCCACCACGGCAATGCTGGGGGCAGAGCCAAATCCTCCTCCTTCACAACCTCAAACCCGACCTTCCTTGCAATCTCCGGCAGGTCTCCGTAGCTTCGCAACCCCGGCAACGCATCCCCCTGCTCGATTCCATGAATGATCTCGACGTGCTCTGGGTTCTCAGGCCGGTACTTGGGGGTTGTGGCCCACTCATAGGAGACGTAGAGTGCGCCGGGCTTGAGCACCCTGAACACCTCCCCATACACGTCTTCGAGCTCAGGCGCATGGCAGGTCGCCTCGATCGAGTAGGCGCCGTCGAAGCTACCGTTGGCGAACGGCATCTGCATGAGCGGAGCGAGGAATTTTACTTTGGCGAGCCCAGAGTATGCCAAATATATTTCTTTAAATTTTCAAACGAAAACAATCTGAGAAAAGCAAGCAGACACAAACCAATGAGAAGCACCTGGAGGTAATTCCCGCAGACGACCTCGCAGAGGGAATCAAGCCCGGCCTTCTTGTTATGCGATTTCGCCCGCTGCACCTGGTAGTCGTTGATGGTAATGCCGACGACGTTAACACGGGAATGTGCGGCAATGGCTCGCATCGGCCCACCGACCCCGCAGCCGACGTCAACGATCCGGTCGCCGGGCTTCACGTTCAGGAGATCGGCGACACGCTCCTCGTGGAGACGAGTAGCCTCCTTGTGTGACTTTCCCTTGACGGACGGCGAGAAATGGAAGCTCTGCCCCCAACCCCACTCGTAGATATCAGTAACAAGGTTGTAGAACGTATCAACGAAATGGGGGACCTTCTCCGCCGTTTCGATCTCTTTGGGTTTGCGGAAGAACGCCCAATACTGATTGTACTTGTCTTCAACCTTCTCTCTGGAGATGGAGCCGCTGCCGAGATCCACCGCCCGCTTCCCCTTCACCTCCGCCGACCCCAGCACGCACATGAACCAGTAAAACCCCGCCAATACCAAACCCGTTGTGCACAACAGTGCTAGAGTCTCCATTTTCACTCTCCTCTCCTTCTTCGCTAGGAAGAAGAAGCAGAGAGAGAGAGAGAGAGAGAGCTCACCTTTTTTATTACGAAGAGCGAGCAATGAATGAACGACCGAACGGGCACCTCTTTTTATCACAAGAAATCATCAAATGGGCATTTTCACATCCAGTCCGCGGTTGTAGTTGTTCCTTTTACCTAATCCCGTAATCACCCTTGCTGGACAATTTATTGGCCGTTTCACTCTCATTGCTTGTTGCACAGTGATACACAGAGAGAGCGAGGACCAATCATTCAATTCTTTGGCACGTTCAAGATACAAAGATTAATGTTTATTATTATTTATCATGTAGGTGACACATAAGTGCTACAGTGTATGTGTACCCCGAAAACAAACTTCTGTGGGGAAGACAATGTGAACTGTTAAGAGATGCATCTGTGGAGAGAGAGAGAGAGAGAGAGAGAGAGAGAGAGAGAGAGAGGACAAACCCACACTAAAGATACAGATTATTATCACAAAGAATTCGAGACACAATAGAGCTACAATGTGTTTACACCCCAAAACCAAATTCGGGGAGATGCATCTATGTAGTTAGCACATCTGGTAGATTTGTAGCTGCACCAAGAACCTTACCACCAACGTCAGGGAAGTTCTCAAACCCAGGTAGCGGCCCTACCTTTCCATCTGCATCAACCTGTATTGGGTACCTAAGCAGGTGCCCTTGCAAACTTGACACCGTTTCTGCAATGTACCTCCTCCAATTTTCATCAGCTATTTCATTGACCTTCTTCACGCATTCTAAGCCATGGGGATTTGCAAAACACTGCTCCCCCTTGCCTAGATGCTCTAACCACAACGACATCCTATAACCAAAAATCTGCCAAAAAAAGACGCATATCAGTTGCAAATTGTTACATGTGCATGAGTTATTTTCTAAGCAATGGAGAGGAAGGACACAAAAAGTATTCGAAAGGAACAGTAAAATACGATCTTGCTCTTTGGGGAGTTCAATTCTAACATGACGCAACATCTAGCTCAATGATGACCAAGAACCCATGTTGCCCAATTCCACTTAGTGTTGGAAACGGCTTACTCTTGGTTTTGGTCTCGTTGGCTATCCCTTTTAATTTGTTAATGTAAATTGGCTTCTGTTCAGTCAGCTGAGCCAGCCCTGGGATCCAATGGCCAGTCATCTCCAATCAAGATCTCTTCTCTATGTGACAGGCATGAGCCATCATGCTGATGTTAACTCGAGTTGGGCTTAATCTTTAAATCAGCTCGAGTAGCTGCTTTGCTACCATCTTGGACGTGAAAGAACAGCATTTTGAGTATTTTTTGACACGTTCCTACAGAAAATGAAAATGCTGTATCCGGTTCCACGGAGAGAGAGAGAGAGAGAGAGAGAGAGAGAGAGAGAGAGAGAGAGAGAGACTAATGATGGCTCATTCCTCAATTATGAATTATGAGGCTATTTCAGAACTGTTTTACCCTTGGAAAAGATATTATAATTAAACAAACTTGTTGGGCAAAAGATGATCACACACAAAGTTAATTTGACATGTGTGTGCCACGAAGTTCATTAACTCTAGGTGGTATGTGTTAGAGGACGAACACTAAAAGGATTGTACTGCAGTCTCTCAACCAAGATCCAATCTTTAAACTTCTGTGGCTTATACATTCTTCAATTCAGCGACGAGAGAACACAAATTTCCTTTAATGGCAGTCCTTTTTTTATTTTTTAACAATCTGAATGCAGACACACGCACACATACATACCTACTTACATATATATAGATACGTGGATAGAGGGAGAGACAAATTTCAAACTGTAAATCTCTAAGTATATTAACCTGTCCACGAGGATGTCTTTTCATTTTAGCCCATGTATATGGCAGTCCTTTTTTATTTTTTAACAATCTGAATGCAGACACGCACACATACATACCTACTTACATATATATATATATATATAGAAAAGTAGATAGAGGGAGAGACAAATTTCAAACTGTAAATCTCTAAGTATATTAACCTGTCCATGAGGATGTCTTTTCATTTTAGCCCATGTATAATGAGGTTGAAAAGCGCCGGTAGCAATTTCAGTGTCTCGCGAACCATCCATTGAGCGTTGGTTAATATTAGCAGATCCAAAGATCACATGCTCATCATCTACTATCATCCCTTTAGCATGAACATATATCATAAACTGCAGATTTTTCTGAGCCATCACCTGTCAATTTAGTTTTCACGATCAGCTTCAGTGTGGGGAGTTTCTTCTCAAGACAGTGGATGGTAAGGGAACTAATGAAAAATCTCACCGATAATCTCGCGGATGTGAACTTTCAGAAATGCCTTGACTCCTAAGTTCTGGTGCAATGATTTCATACATCATCGACAAAGTTTGTCCCTGCAAATATGAGAGAATGGTTCAATTGCAACTTGACCTTTCTTAAGATGAAATTTTTGTTAGCTTCGTCAAATTACCGTGTATGAAAAGCTTTTGAGCAAAAACGTTTAGTACTGTTGAGAAGGGAGGTGATGAGCAAATTTCCCCAAATAGAACCTTCGGGATTGACCCAAGTGCAAAAAGACTGAAAGTAAGAACATCCTCAATCATCAACCCTTCCAGAACAGCTGAGATCCAATAATTGGAGAGAAATGTTCCAAGTCGGGTCTAAGGTGTGGTTATAGACTGAACAAAAGGATTTTAGTGTTGCTATAAATTTGTTTATCTTCACTAGTTTATGTCTTCACGTGCAAGTTCCCTATTTCTCCGCTGTTTTCTATCTATAGTTCACTTATAAGCTTTTTATAGAAACAACAGATATATGCTATCAATTTCTTTTACATGAATACAGGGTTCGTGCTCTTTCTTCAAATATGAGCAATAAAATAAAAATACGCAATGGGAGAATGTGGATTATGAATGATTTCAATCAATAAAAGACAAGGTCATGGTGTAACCGTGTAAGTGCATTGAGCATGTTCCAACTGCCTTTCACAGTATTGGGTGCTCTTGTAATTACCAAGTGTTGGTATGGAGAGATTGCGCAGGTTCAGGCCAATATCTTTATTGCATGATCGTAGCAGATAACTCTTTAACATAAATTGCACCATTTTATCAGGGATACTAATTACGTTGGCTCTGATAAGCAACTAATAAATGGAAATGAAGAACCATGAAAAATCTAGATGTGCAATTTTCCATCCATTCCTGTGCCAAACATAACTACTCAGAATGACTCCTCCATATTGTTGATCAGAAAATTGCTGTCTGTAAGTGCTATGAGAGAAAGTGCTAAAACGAACACGAAAACTGACAAACCTGCCAATAAAGAATTTCTTGGACACTCTGGCTTGTAGGAACACCCTCAGGGAACATTGGAATGACAACATACACCACAAACCGCTGTTTCACTCTTATCTTACTAGCAATTTTCAAGGCCAGCTCGACTGGCATCATATTATCAGCTCCTGTGCTTTTGAAACTTAGAAAACACAGCATGGCATACAAACAGTAACTGCAATCAATACTAACATGATAACAGTATGAAATCATGGAAGAAAACAACTGTAAAATCATAGAAAAAAACCAAACATGAGTTCATTGTCTATTTTCTTCCTCTTTTGACAATGTTAGCAGGCTTCCTGTGGACTAGGGCGTAGGGCCTATCTGAAACAATGTCTCCTCACCTGCCTGTTTCCCGTGCAAGAAATCATACTGTATGCAGTATTAACTCTAGAAATACTTTATCATTTACAAAGTGACATGGACTAGGGAACAATCCTAGCCCTGATTTACATACCACACCAATTTCCAATATGTCAGCCTATTAAATGCTCCCACATTCATATTCAACCTTAAGTTCGTTGAAGACCCAGAAGACTGTTTTTCAAAGTATAAGACCCTTCCTCACTACAACAACAACTAAGCCTTTTCCCATACTAGATGGGGTCGGCTACATAGATTTTTTGTTTCCACACAACCCTATTATGTGTCATACTAACAGTTAACTCAATATAAACTAGATCACTCTTTATTGTTTCTTTCCAACACTTTTGTAGTTGTCCTCTTCCTCTTTTAACATTTTCACGATTTAGTTTTTCATATCTTCTTTCGGGAGTGTCTTTTGATCGTCTTTCTATACGTTCAAACCATCTTAAATGATTTTTCCTCATTTTATCCTCTATTGGTGCTACTCCCAATTTATTTCTAATAACCTCATTATGTATACAGTCTTTGCTTTGTGACCACTCATCCATCCCAACATCTTCATTTCTATTACGGACATCTTTTGCACATGTTGATGATTAACTCCCTAACACTGAGAACTATAAAACATAACAGGTCTAATTGGTGCTCTATAATATTTACTTTTAACTTTAATGATATATCTTCAACTTTAATGATATCTTCTTATCACATAGAATATCCGATTTCCCTCTTCATTTTAACTAATCGGTATTAATTCTATGTGTAACATCTCCATCAATTTTTTCATCACTATAAAAAATTGACCCTAGGTATTTAAAATTTGTGAGGGATGCAATATATGTCAAACTTAATTTCTACGTCCTCTGAAGTACCTAAATGATCAAACTTATATTTCATATATTCTGTCTTTGTTCTACTAAGTCGGAAGCCTTTACTTTCTAATGTTTTCTTTATGGTTCCAATTTTCTATTAACTTTTTCTTATACTCGTCTACTAACACAATATCATTTACAAATAACATGCATCAAGGTACTCCATCTTGAATATGTTTTGTTAACTCATCAATACAACAACAACAACTAAGCCTTTTCCCATACTAGACGGAGTCGGTTACATGGATTCTTCGTTTTCACAAAGCCCTATCATGTGTCATGTTAGCAGTTAACTCACAATAAGCTAGATCATTCTTTATTGTTTCTTTCCAACACTTTTGTGGTCGTCCTCTACCTCTTTTAATACTTTCTAAATTTAGTTTTTCATACCTTCTTAAAGGTAGATGATGGTGATGACCCTCATTATAATATATTTATTGATTATGATCCACGTTTTGTGAAATTAAACATTGAAATTAAACTCTTGTAGTTCATAACTTTGTATTTGTGTTATATAAATTATAATCTTAATTCTCAACCGATATGGTAGTTTGAGACTTTCTTCCTCTTATAGCCTGTTGGGTCATTCTTTACAGGTTTCTTTCTATATTGGTCATTGTTAACTCATCAATGACCAATATAAATAAATAGACTTAAAGTTGATCCATGATGTAATCCAATAATAACTTCAAAAGAGTCAGTCATTCTTTAATGAGTCCTCACACATGTTTTTACACCATCGTACATATCTCTTCTAAGATTTATATATGTCAATAGGATACCCTTCTTTTTTAAGGTTCTCCAAAAAACATCTCTTGGTACCCTATCGTAAGGGTTTCTACATCAATAAATATCATGTGAAGGCCCTTCCTCACTACTTAGAATATTTTAGATTCCACATAGATTCCATAAACATATTTAACACCTAGTCACCTAGAATAGGTTATGAATAAAGCCCACAATCATTGTTCCACAAAGGCTTTTCTTGGAAATTGAGTTTAGTCCAGTGAGTATCAGATCATCCAAGACAGTGTGACCTCATAGTTGAAAAGTCGGAGTTTTGTTTATTAGAATACTTTCTAGAATCACTTGATAAACCCAGAAAGCAGTATCTTGTAGTATTGTGCACCTGTCCTACAGCTCAGACTTTTCTAATACAACATAATAATGCACTTAGTGACAAAAGCAAGTTGATTGATGCAAAAATCTAGGAGCAACACATTATAAAAGTAACGAAGAAATCATTGATCTTATTGATCATTGTACAGATCGATGAAAGCATTCTAGATAAAACTGCTCTAGTTGATATTGCCATATAAAAATAGCTTGAAGGCTATGTTAGCAAAGTGCATCAGCACCAACTTTAAATGGCAAACACCTTTTAACATAGGCTAATACAGTTCATTAATACCTGCATTTTTGTAGGAAGGCCACGCATAAGATGACCCAAGAAAATATTGATTTTCAATATATATAAATGTTGGGCAGATCTGATGGCCTTAACATATGCAGTGTGTATGCTCTTGTCTGTCACCAAGTTCTTTTCACAGACAAGGTTCTGGAAAACACAAAACCAAATATAGTGTTATCAGGTCATAGTGGCAAACTTGACAAAATCAGTAATAGATGAAGCACGTAATTATGGTTCCAGGTCCAATTAAGACCAGTAAAGTTTGTTATCCTGAAACAGGCCCACCAGAAGGTGCACCAAACAGCTAACCTCTCTCTCAGCCTGACAAACATCTTTGGGGAATCCTTTCACAGAACCTGAGTCAATCGACCAAAAAATCTGCAGTCAGTGATAACATAGTGCTCAACACGTGCATTCAACATTATAAACTATAGAACTGCAGAGACATACTGAGTCACAACCTGTACATGCCAGTGTTCCGGATCATATTCCTCCAAAACCCATAGGCTAGGGTCATCATTCGGAACAGTTGGAGAAGTACTAACTATCCAAGAGATGCGCTCCAGCTTAATTAAAGCATCATCATGCCAATGAGATACTCAATTGAACCTCTGCCCAAACTCCGACCATTTAGTGGCCTTCTGCCACTGCTGCTCAAAATTTTTAAGTACATCATATGCAGCAGGACCCTCAATCTTGCAATGCAGATCATGCCATGGTTCCCTAGGACCTTTAGTACCTGCCTACAGAAACGGCAAGAACAAAGTACAATTGCTGTTACAACTTACAAGCTGACAATCACGAGTCCGTTACTTAGATGACCGTAGAACCTCAGACAAATGGCAACACAAACAGGTTGAAAACAAAGTCCACTACTCCAGCTTAAGAATGAATAGTTGTGGTTTTGAAGCAAAAGATAAAGATAAAGTTAAAGAATTTCTCAAAGATCTAGGATGAATTTTATGATGACTAAGATTAGTAGTGTCAAAATAGGCATCGTTTCCCTTTCTGATCTAACTTCTAAGATTGTATGTTAATAGGAAGACAAGCATCTTGTGATTGCAGCAAAACAGTTAATGCTGTAGGCAACGATTTGCTGCATAAGTACATAAATGAACTTGAAAATTAGAAGGTAATCTGGTTGTCCAAATGTACTCATGCAAGCATAGCCAGAAGCCAAGGAGAAAACTGTCTCCTTTTCCCAGATTGATCCAGAAAATACGAAGGGGAGAGAGAGAGAGATGGTGTGACTGGGGAAGAGCCACCGCAAATTTGAAACTTGATTGTAGAGGACTCACTGGGAATACAGGACTGTGGAGATCATTCATAAAAACAGTATCCAAATCCTGAAACAACCGATGCTGAGGAGTATCATAACGGCCATCACAGAGGTCAAGACCTCTATAAACGCTGTGATCTTTCTGTTATTTCTAGAGGCTTGCATGTCAACAAGCACACACTTCTGATGATGAGTAAACAGCGTTCCTACGACCTGGGTCAAAAAAAATCAGCATAGAAGTAAGCCACATATGAATTATATAATTACCACACATACCAAGAAATGCCTTCATCCATGGAAACAAATCAGCATAAAGAGATATCAGGTTACTATTGTCGAGAATGACTAGCTTACAAGAAAGAATGAAGATATATGGGCCACCTTCATGTTTTCAGAACTTTTATGATGTAAGTTGTTCCATCCTGCATCCCCTCTCATATAAGAGAAAGTCATCTTGGTTTTTCATATTATTAACATAATTTGCCTCATCCCCTCTCTTGAGTATCTTCTTCTATTTATTTAAACTTTCTTGCCTCATCCCCTCTCATATAAGTTGTTAATGTTGCTTCTTTGCAAGTCCCAAGCCCGGATAAAGGAGGAGGGTTGTGTTAGGCTTTCGACAGCCAGCATAAAACTTTGTCAGATTTTTATACCATGGATTACACAAATTATGAGCATTGCTTTGGAGCATCCCCGCCTAGCGACGCACTTGTAGACACGGAAAATCTTCGACTCCGGGTTTCTTAGGCCTGGAGTGAATCTTTTCGCAATCTACGTTCGCTTTTAGGGCGTGCCAGCTAGCTTACTCAAACTAGCGAAGTAGTTTTGAAATATCTGACTTTTTGAAAGGCAATTATAGGCAAACAGGATCTTTACGTCGCAGACCTTCTTGCACCGACGCGCAAGGGTCAGTCTGTACGCTTAGAGACTTCGTTTGAAACAAGTTTAAACTCAAATTAGATTTTTTTACAAACAGGTGTTTGAAAATCCTTTTGAAATCATGCACTTGGCGAGTTTTTTATTTGGGCGACCCTAAGTCTTTCAATTTTAACCACTTAGGTGTGTTTGCACGTTTTGTTCAGGTTTGTTCGATGCAGGTATGCACTCTAGCTCGAGTATGGTGAGTATGCAATGCAACTCACACAACTTGTATGTAAAACCCGAAATTTAAAGACTTAGCAGAAGGGAAAACCCAAATTGAATGCAACTCACACGACTTGAATGTAAATTGCAGAAATTTAAATATATCTATATCTTAAGAGCGGAAAGGCTCAATGTGAGTGAGTGCTTTGAGTGTATAAATTGAAAGGCAACTCACGCAACTGAATCGTAAAACGCAGCAGAAGGGAGATATAGATATATGTAAGAGCAGAAAGGCTCAATTATGGTGTGTGTGTATGTGTATAAATTGAAAGACAACACACACGACTGAATTTAAAACCCAAAATTGAAATGCGTACACAACTGAACCGGAAAAACTCACGCAGCAGAAAGTATATAGATATGGCTATATCTTAGTGGCTTCTGAGGCTAAAATGTGCGTGAGGTGTTTGAGCAATCGCTCGGGTGTTTCTTGGGTGCGAGTGTGTAATTGAAAGACAAACTCACACGACTTAATGTAATAACCCAGCTGAATTGAAATACATATGTATATGATAAGAGCGAAAAGGCTCAATTGTATACGTGGTGCTTGTGTACGAGATAAGAGCGGAAAGAGTCAAGTGTATGTGTGTGTCTCGTGTGTCCAGCACCATTATTACATTCCAGGGGGAGACGATGCTCCGTTATTACAACCCTGTGTCACGAATTGAATTGAATGGAAAGGGATTTGATATATATCGAATTCAACTTACACTTTCCAGCCTTTTGAGTTAGGATTGTACAAGGGGCGAGTCCAACATCATCTCATGACATCCGATGTATGTGGGAGCGAAGCCGGAGAGCTTGAGAGCTTGGGGAGACTTGGAGTTCCGAGAGCTACAAATTATACCGGGTTTAGGACCACTTGGGGCTGGTTTTGTAATGGAGGTGGTAGATACTATGATTCAGAGAAAGATTCATATTCTATGTTTACAAGAGACAAAGTGGGTTGGAGAAAAAGAAAAGGAGATAGAGGATACAAGTTTTAAATTATGATACTCAAGTAAGAAAAAGGCTCGAAATGGAGTTGGTATTATCATAAATAAAGATTTAAAGGATAGTGTAGTAGACATACAATGATATGGTGACTCAATTATGACGTTGAAATTAGTGTTAGGAGCAGAGGTTTTGAATATAGTTTGTACTTACACACCCCAAGTAGGACTAGAAGATAGTATAAAAACATATTTTTAGGAAGTGTTAGATAAGGTTATTCAAAGGATTCTACAAAGGGGGATGATTTGTTTAGGAGGAGACTTAAATGGACATGTCGGTAAAGAGGCATTAGGACATTAAGGTATTCATGGAAACTTTGGTTTTGGAGATATAAATGAGGAAGGTTGGGAGATTTTAAATTTTGCTATAGCATTTGATCTCTTTATAGTCAATACAATCTTCAAAAAATGAGATGAACATTTAATTACTTATAAGAGTGGCTTATCACAAACACAAATTGATTACTTTATTTGTAGAAAAAAAGATAGAGTGTGTTTTAAAGATTGCAAGGTAATTCCAGGAGAAAGCTTAATCACCCAACATCGACTTTTAGTCATGGATTTACAAATAAAAAAATGGAAAAAGAGGAAAAGAGTGCATCGAGCTATTCGGACTAAATGGTGGAACCTCAAAAGCGAGAAAACATATATATTTAAACAGAAAAGTTCTTCAAGGAGATGTTTGGAATTATGTTGGTATACCTTGTGATATGTGAAACAATATGGCTATCCATATTAGGAAAGTGGCGAAAAATGTGTTAGGTGTATCTAAGGGAGGTGTATTGGGCCTACTGGCACAAAAAGAAGGTTGGTGGTGGAGTGAAGTAGTACAAAATAAAATCAAGGCAAAGAGGGCATGCTACAAATTACATTATGCTAAGAAAACTAGTGAGACTTTATAGGCTTATAAGAAAACAAAGAAGGAAGCAAAAAAGGCCATCAGTGAAGCAAAAGCTAAAATTTGGGAAGATTTATATAAAAAAACTCAACTCAAAAGAGGGTGAAAGAGATATTTTTAGGATAGCTAGGGCTAGAGATAAGAAAACTAAAAAATTTAATTATGTTAGATGCATCAAAGATGAGGATAAAAAAATTCTAGTGGCAAATGATGATATAAGAAATAGATAGAAAACTATGTTTATAAGCTTTTTAGTGAAAATAAAGATGTTAGTATTAGCTTAGAAGAGTTAGCCAAATCAGAAAAATATATAAACCACAATTTCTACTGACGTATTCAAAAGAAGGAAGTGAAAGAGGCTCTTAAACATATGAAGGATAGTAAATCGGTAGGACTAGACAATATTTCTATAGAAGTTTGGAAAATACTAGGAGAAATAGGAATCACTTTACTCACAAGATTGTTTAATGAAATATGGAGAAACCAAAAGATGCTCGAGGAATAGAGAGTGAGTACACTTATACCCATATATAAGAACAAGGGAGACATTCAGAATTGTACGAATTATTGAGGTATGAAGTTAATGATCCATACTATAAAATTATGGGAAAGAATTATCGAACGTAGTTTAAGATAAGTATCAAGTATAACAGATAACCAATTTGGATTCATGCCAGGCATATCTACTGTCGAAGCAATTCACCTGTTAAGACGTCTTATGGAACATTTTAGAGCAAAAAGGAAATACCTTCACATGATATTTATTGATCTAGAAAAACTTATGATAGGATACCGAGGGAGATTCTTTGGAGAACCTTTAAAAAAGAGGTATTCCATTGACATACATTAACCTAATAAGAGACATGTACGATGGTACAAGAACATGTGTGAGGTATGAGGACTCATGAAGGAATGACAGACTTCTTTGAAGTTAATATTGGGTTACATCAAGGATCAACTTTAAGTCCATACTTATTTATAATGGTGATTGA
The DNA here is from genome assembly GCA_036023115.1 of Brasenia schreberi. Taxonomy (NCBI): domain Eukaryota; kingdom Viridiplantae; phylum Streptophyta; class Magnoliopsida; order Nymphaeales; family Cabombaceae; genus Brasenia; species Brasenia schreberi. Next base: position 18,521,641 of record JAYKKT010000073.1, on the reverse strand, counting down.
TGAGTTAACAAAACATATTCATGATGAAGTACCTTGGTGTATGTTATTTACATATGACATTGTGTTAGTGGAGGAGTCTAAGGAAAAAAATAGAAAATTAGAACTATGGAGAGAAACATTAGAAAGCAAAGGACTCCGACTTAGTACAACAAAGACAAAATATATGGAATGTACGTTTGGTCATTTGGTTACTTCAAAGGACATATAAATTAAAATTGGCACACATTACATCCCCCAAAAGGAAAGTTTTAAATACCTAAGGTCAATTTTTAAGAGAGATGGAAGAATTGATGGAGATATTATGTATAGAATTAATGCTGGTTGGTTAAAATGGAGAGGAGCATCAGGTATTCTTTGTGATAAGAAGATACCATTAAAGTTAAAAGGTAAATATTATAGAGCAGCAATTAGACCTCCCATGTTTTATGGTTCTGAGTGTTGCGCAGTTAATCATTAACATGTACAAAAGATATCTGTGACAGAAATAAAGATGCTGAGATGGATGAGTAGTCATACAAGAAAAGACCGTATACATAATGAGGTTATTAGAAACAAATTAGGAGTGGCACCAATAGAGGATAAAATGAGAGAATATCGTTTAAGATGGTTTGGACATAGAAAGAAGATCAAAAGAACCTGTAAGAAGGTATGAAAAACTAAATTTGGAAAGTATTAAAAGAGCTAGAGGACGACCACAAAAGTGTTGGAAAGAAACAATAAATAATGATTTAGCTTATTGTGAGTTAACTGCTAACGTAGCATATGATAGGGCTCTGTGGAAACAAAGAATCCATGTAGCCGACCCTGTCTAGTATGGGAAAAGGCTTATTTGTTGTTGTTGTTTCTTGAGACTTATTATTTTCTTTTGGCTTCACACTGTTCAAGTTCGGAGGCAGATGCAATAGAGCTCCTCAGTTTGCAAGTGAATTAATGGCCTGGTGACAGGACAATTAAAGTGCGCTTTTGGACTTGTAATCCTTATTTGTCAATTCATTTTAATCAGTGAATGTGACGAAGTGTAGGATTGAGTGACATTATACGGATACAGTTCATCACCTAACAGCACACATGCAACTTCATGCCCATTGTCTTGGAATTTGTTAGTTGTTAACTTGTGTAACTTATTTTGTTGTTCATACAGGGCATATAGCTCCACCCACACTGGTTCATATGGAAATTCCCTTGAAATCAAATGCAATTTAACTCAACTTAAAAGACCTTGAGTACAGCTAAGTTCTATGGGGTATGCACATGTGTATGTGCCTACGTACAATGTTCTCCCTGTGCCTATATGATGCATTCACTCTCCAACCATTCATTTAAAGACATTAAGTGCTGAATATTACTTTCCAAACTGCAGGCAATTCACTCAAATGTCTTTTACTGAACACCCGGTGCAATGTGTATCTCAACATGAAGAGTACTAACGATACATTCTGTCGCACCTGCCCATTCAAGATGATACATTATCATATTGTCCACAACAAAATCATGTGCACCTAGAGAAGATTATGTAGGATGAAAAGCTGCAACCAATCAATAATCTATGAGAAGTAGCATCTTCATAGAACTTGAATTTTGCTAGTAGAAAGTATTTATCAGAGACACAAATTCCATCTAAAAGATGCAAATCCAAGAAGTCAAGCAATTAAATATTTCAGGCCTAAACTATTTCCCAAAATTGAATAAATAGAGAAGTCTTTAACTCTTTACAGAAGCGAGCTATATTATGGGACTCAAATACGTTCATCAGTTTCCCAACAAATTGGTTGTTGAATTATTGCAGAAATAATTTGAGATTAATTTGGCATTATTAATTTAGAAAAGAACTTCAAGTAGAACCGACAGTGATTCATGCCTGCTGTTTGAAAATGCTAAGCTTACTACTGGCATAACGAGGTGCCAACACACAATGAACAGATGAATGCTTAAAGAATTTCCGAGTTTCTTCATCATGAGTCATCATTACTCCTTCCTGCACCAAAACCCCACACAGTTAATCAGCCAGTCTAGATCTCATTAAACACAATGAAAGAGTGCAGCTACAGTGGGCATAAGCCTTAATCAACAGTCTGTTTTACTAAATAATGTGCATAAAATCTCATGTAGTTCCATTATCAGATAAAGCAGCATCTCTAGCACCTTGTATGTGTACATACATACATTTATTTATTAAAAATAAACTCTCATTGTATCAAAGGCCAACAGTAGCTTAACATGTGCAGGCAGGTTGATCAACCTTCTAGGAAGTGTAAATTGTCTATTCACTATCACCAGTGATCAATTCTCTACCTTATCTATCTACTTCTGCCATTTTTAACTAGGGTGGTTTTATGATACCTTATGAAGATTTCCAGTTTTAACAGTTTTAAAAAAGTTAAAAGATGATTCGTTAAGATAATTATGAATGGTGAAAGGTGGTCTAGATATAAATCAAAGGCCTAAAACAAGATAATACCACACATGAGGAAGCATTACATGGTCACACACAGGAAGGACAACACTGGAAATGACGCCGTTTCCTGGCGCTTTTCTTGCAGCTGAGGTTTTGATGGCAGGATGCGGTGGGAGATGAGGGCCATTTGTCCACCTGATGCAGCAGTTCTCACAGTTTCAGACCAATCTTAGGTTCAAAGCAACCGAAACATAACAACAGAGCACCCGTTCCTTGAGGCAAACGCCATGTGGGGACACGACCACCGTGTCTTATGTGCCACCTTAGCTCGTCACTCAGATAGGGGAATTGAACTTGGGTGGCTTCAACTCAGCACCTTATATTCACATCCCTCCATCATGTGGGTCACTCGTCACACTCCTACTGTGGCAACCGAAAAAGTCCATTTGACATCAAGAAAGTCTCAATCAATCTATCCGAAGATTTCAAGCAAGTTCGTGAAGATAATCAAGATTTGGTTTGACGACCACCCTGTTATTTCTATTACTCTCTCTCTGAAAACTGTCCAAGGGAGCCTCCATGAATAATTCATTCACGTCAAATAGGGTTGCACGCTTGCATTCTACCTTCTCTCTCTCAAAAAGGAAAAATGAACCTTGCACCCTATCTACAAATGAGTTGCATAGTGATGCAGTTTATAACAATATGCAGCCCTACTTACGCGCACTAGGATTTGGTCTTGCAAATCTAAAATAATCCTCATGCACTATCTAATTAACAACAAAAGAATACCAATGTAAGCAGCGGCAGTTGGACTGATTAAACAAACTAATTTTTCGCAATGCAAGGATCAAAATCTCCAATAAACCACTAATATCTACATAAGATACAAGCAAATCAGTCTCAACTAATTGAACGAAATACAGGAACTGCAGACATGAACACGAACACACATGCAGTAATGGACGGAAACCTACCGTTTTGATGAAGAACTTATCATGAGAAGTCTTATCATCCCAAACAAGAAGGCACACTCGAACACCCTCTTGAGATTTGTACTTGAGCAACTCACCCAGAGTCAGCTGGCCGGCGGTGGGCAACGGCCGAGTTGGCTCTCTCGCGAGTCTCACCTTCTGAAAAACAGACCAATCCACAATGTAGATCACGTGGTGAGCTTCCAAGATCGCATGGCATATATCTTCCCAACAGTTCTCGTGCCTAAATCTCCGCCCTCCATCCAATCGAATCTCCGGCAGCTCCCCATCCCTAACGTGAGCATCCTGGTACAGAGTCACCGACCCACCTTTCCGCATCGGAAAATACGTATTCGGCACGCCGCCTCTCACCGACTCGGCGCCGACCCCATTGCAGTACAGCGGATTGCCTTCTATTCGATGGAATTGCATCCGGAGTTGCAATGCAGAGCATGGCTTCGGCGGGCGGCCGGACGGACCGAGGTTTGTTTATGGCTTCTGGTTGATCATACGATGAAAATAGAGCTACCATGTTTCCGTTTGCATCAATTGTTGTCAAAAGGTTGAGATCTTCAAAACTAGAAGTGAATTTTCTGCAAGTAGAGAAGGAAGTGGAATTCATTTCACATTGGTGGTCCAAGATGGAAGTTGGTGACATCGCGAATGAGTGAATTTAGGATTTCATATTCTATGAAGGGAAAGAAAGTTGTACGGTGACGTCCATCGCGTCTTATTGTTCGGAGCTCGACCATGAAATACTTAATGTATTCGGGAATCGAGATATTCGAGCTTTTCGCTAGAGTGTGGACGCAGCGGATGTCTTCCAATGGCAGTCAAACGAGAACTGCCCTAATAAGATAGCGCTATCTTTTCATCGAGTTATCTTATGCAACTCTGATCTGAAATACTTATTGTGATGTCAAATCTCCCAGAAGTTTTCTTGTTTATCTGAAGTAAAATAACATTAGAAGGTTTTTGCAAAGGTGCCTTATCGTGCAGAGTGATTCTTCTTGGTTTTTTAAAGTTGTAATAGCAAGAACCATCCAGATTTCTGAACCAATGGAAAACTATACAACTATTATTACCAAACACTTAAAAGCCGACGTCGATCAATTTGCTCTATGCACCTGGAAGCTAGAATGTGCTCTCCCTAGGATGACACTTCGAACTTCAGTTTTCAGTTTCAGAACCTTTCTTTCACTTGGATCTGAAAGTATTGTCTTTGTCAACTGAAAGCGATGATTTCCTTGCACTTTTGGACTTTTCTTTTTTGTTGAATATATTTGCTAAAATGTGTATGTTTCCAGAGATCCTTCAAGTTTGTACCTGCCTGGGCTTCCGCCTAGTGGCAGGTCTTTGTGGAAAGAACTATAGAAGTCATGTTGGATGGTGTTCTTGTGTGCTACTGCCATCTTTCTTATATTGGTTGTGCCTCTGTTTAAACTCGCCCATGTAAAAGCTTCCAGCTCTAGCCAACAGGTAACAAACCGTCATTCTTATTTGACGTTACAGGAAAATACATGATTTGCATTTCGTGTTCCAACAATCTATTGGTTGGAACAAACGTCAGTCAAGACACATTGTTTTCTTTCTTCATGTTCTATATGCTACTGGCAGCAGAATTAATCCGTATAAAATGAAGAGGCACCAACAAAACAAGATAAAGAAAGTTCCACGCGAGGAACGTATTTCAAGCTTGTTGAGGGAAAACCCGATTCTGTCACCTTGGTGTCCATCCTTCCTGCTTGTGGTCAATTGGCAGCAGTTCAGGAAGGACGGTGGATTCACTCATATGCAATGAAGAATCGAATTTTGGTGGACATGGTCTTGGGCAGTGCATTGGTTAGGATGTATTCGAGATGTGGCTGCCTTGGAGTTGCTCGGCGAGTCTTTGATATGGTACGGAAGAGGAATGCGGTGCTGTGGAACGCGATCATCGGGAGCTATGGCTTGCATGGTCATGCTGTCAATGCTCTGGAGCTGTTCTCTCAGATGCTTGAAGTCGGCGTCCGTCCTGATGGGGTCACGTTCGTCTACGTGCTGTCTGCTTGTAGTCATGCAGGGTATGCCGAAAGGGGGTGGCAATACTTTCACAGCATGCACCACGAGTTCGGGCAAGAAGTATGGGGAGCTTTCCTTGGTGCATGTAGGATATACAATTACGTAGATCTGGCAGAAGTTGCAGCAGAACATCTGTTTCTTCTCGACAAGAATGCTGGCCGTTAGGGTGTAGCGCAATCCAGGTTCAACGTAGGGTTCATGTTTTCGGCTCTGGCGATGAGACTCGCCCCTTATCTGAGCCCATATACATCATGTTGGGATGGCTGGAGACAAACATGAGAGTCGGCTCATGTGCTGTTACCGAAGGAGCATAGGCTTTACCTTTACTACTAGACTTTATTATCGAGGATTTGTTTTGAGGGAAAAATTAAGGATATTATCCATCATACAAAGCAATAATTACATGTGAAACAACACACACATAAGCCTATAGACACATGTACACATGCTTTCTCTCTCACACACGTGTATATATGTATCCAACAAACTCTATTCGTACCAATCTCAATAAAGAGACGTGGTTGAGATTGCAAACCAAAAAATAAGAATTATATACGAGAGCAATCAAGTACCTTATGAAAAATACATGTACTTTATTTATTTTTTATTTTCAATCTCAACAACTCATACCTCTTGATTGAATAGTTGATATTGGTTATAATGGAGCTTGCATGTGAGTTCTTTGCATCCTCCAACTTATATATATATATATATATATATATATATATATATATATATATATATATATATATATATATATATATATATATATATATATAATCTAATATACTTACCATGTTATATCATCATATATCCCTGCAATTTTCAAACTACCCAACTAAGAACGTATTGATTAAGATTAGAAAGCAAAAAAAAAAAAAAAACTCATGAATAAGTATAATGTGAAAAAATGCATGTACTTTTTGACTTGCTTTATGGTATCAACCATCTATCTCCTTAATCAAATGTGTATGTATAGTTTGCATTTATACCCTTCCACCAACATTTCATCTATTAAATGATCCCACAGTATTTGTGGTATTGATTTCACTACCTTATTTCTGTTTAGGAAAAAAAACTCTTATACCTTAAAATAAGGTCGAAACCCAAGGTTTTTTTTTGGTTCTAAGTGGTTTGGCAGTTGTTCCCCTTAAGCAAGTTCTCGAGTTCGAGTGTTGTGAATGGGGAATGAAGGGATGTTACTGGCTGGGTTATTGGCTCATGGCAAACTGAATCCAAATTCAATGGGATCGCATCTTCCAAATACGAGTTGTGAAAAATTAATTGCTTAACCTGCTATGAATGAACTCGGTCTACGTTCCGGAGACATGCTTTATCTTCCTTATGAGTGATGGTGGTTTAGTTTACAAAGAGGTTTCCTTAAGTACCCTAAATATGGTTGTTCTTGTTTACCTAGACCATTTTTTGTTCCCTCATCGAAGTCATTAAAAAAGGAGGTACAAATTAGGCTCCATAGAACAACATAAAACCAGAAAACAGTGACTCTCATTATGAAATATGATCAATCGTACATCACAAAAAGAGAGCCGTCATCCTTGCAAGGCACCACCTCAAAATGGATCACTTCACTTTACCACCAATATCAAGTACAAACTGAATTTCACAAGATACAAGAGCTCTCTTATGATCCAAATTTGCTCCATCACTCTTCATCCTCTCTCTTATGTCATAGAATCTCACAAAGAAAAGAGGAAGAAAATGGAGAGAAAGAGATCATAACCGATAAACATGAAACCAAACAACCACTCCTATATACAAATAGAGAGTTGCTAGACTCTCATTTACTTTATACAATTTATGATCATTTGGATCATCTACCTTTGTGACACGGTGGTCCTTATTTAAAAAGCAAAGTTTAAAATGTACAATATGTATTTTTTTGTCATTTAAAAGGCAATTTGTAGCCTTTTATTGTTTTGCTTTTTGAATATATATTATTCAATCAAAGAAATTGATGGTTATAATGAGCTAGCATGAACGAAAGTCTACAAACTTTCACTTTTTTATTTTCTTTTATTTCTTATCTCACTCTCACCCTAAAGGCTAAAATTGCTCTTTGTTTACCTAAACGGTGTGCTTGAGATAAAGCTAAAACAAAAATGGGTCTTCGTTTATTGTGAATACATATATATATCCAACTGAATCGAATTCAAACTCCATGCAGACCCATCTCAATCATGTGATTGAAGGGTATAGATGGTTGAGATTGCAAACCAAAAAATAAAAATTATATATGAGAGCAATGAAGTACCTTATGAAAAATACATGCACTTTATTTATTGTTTTCAATCTCAGCAACTCATACCTCTTGATTGAATGGTTGAGATTGGTGATAATGGAGCTTGCATATGAGTTCTTTGCATCTTCCAACTTATATATATATATATAGTCTAATATACTTACCATGTTATATCATCATATATCCCTGCAATTTTCAAACTACCCAACTAAGGACGTATTGATTAAGATTAGAAAGCAAAAAATAAAAAATACTCATGAATTCTCAAGCTAGGGTTTTTGGTTCATTTTCCTTCACTATTCCGCATGATCCTGGTCCGTCTCGTGTCCCTGTGAGGTGATACGAAGAATCGGGAGGACGCGGTCCGATTTGTATAGTGAAAAGGAGGGAGGACTCAAAAGGGACGCCTTCGTTCTCAAGCTAGGGTTTTTGACACACACACTCTCTCTCTCTCTTTGCTGGAGAAACCGTCGCCGGGAATGGGGGAAGGAGCAGATGCCGACGATTCCGCCAGAAGGTGTAATCTCTCTCTTTCTCTGTCTCCCAATGAAATTTTGTCAACGCGCATCTTTCTTTCTTTTTTTCTTGATGGGTCGATCTCCGTAGGAGGATGATCTCAGTCTAGTTTCTTTTATGTTTCTTGACCACTTGATCACCTGTCTGGGCGGTCTTGGGAGTTCTATTCTCCCTCCCAGAAGAATCATACTTTCTTCGAGGGTATTTCCCCCCTTTGTTGGTGATCGTTTCTATGTCTTGCGAGAATATTTCTTCGGAAAAAAATGGCATTTCCTATTGGGAAATCCATTTCTCGTATGTCAGTACCGCAGAAGAAATACCACAAGCACCTCGCCACAAGCGGAGTAGGCGTTAAATGTATTGCAGTGGCTATAGATCTTTGTTACAGATTGGGCAATCCTGTTTCTCTGGTTCGTTCTGTTGGTTGTGTGGTAAATAAGATCCAAAGAGTAGTATATTGCGATCCACTTTTGGGCTTCGTGCTGACTAATTCGTTCAGAATATTTTGTATGCTGAATCCTTTCTTGCTCTTGATCCAATTGAACATCAGATATGGATCTTTTACCTTATGGCTTTGTTTCATTATTCATTGGTTGCTTTGTCTACTGCGTCACATCATGAAACAAGCGTTTGTTATAAGTTGCTTAGTGTGCTCGAGAGCTGTACTTTTTGAGTTTGAATTTTCTCGTTACTGTTAAAAGTTAAAACTCTCTTTCCCTTGGGTGCATTTGCATTAGGTGAATGTTAGATAAAGAGAATTCGATTCACCTTTTTCTATTTTTTGAATATCTGTTGAGCCATGATGATTTCAGTCCACAATCATTAAATTTTCTATTAGATTTCCCATTTCCTTCGGTTGAAATTTCAATTAACACGTTTGCTTGCATTCCCAAGGATTCAAGACATAAAAGGTGTGCATGTTGGTGGACATGAGATGGGCGTGAATTCTTTAGATTCTTGCTTTGGCACCATAATTCTCATTCACGAGAATTCTTAGCACCATCGTTCTTTCTTGACAATATATCCTGACACATCCTCTACCGCGGTCTTTTTTTGGCAAATATGGAGAAAATTCTAGATTGCTTAAAGTGATTTCATCTCATGTATCCATGTGACTTTGCATCGTTAGTGCCCGTGCTCACATCATGTCCTTGAATGCACATGTGGATGTTTACTAGTATTTCTCCATGCTCGTGTCATTTCATGATGCCAATGAAGGATTCTTTTGAAATTTTTTATTATGAAGTAGAGGATACAGGTTTTAAATTATGGTACTCAATTAAAGAAAAGGCTCGAAACGGAGTTGGTATTATCATAAATAAAGATTTAAGGGATAGTGTAGTAGACATACAACGATACGGTGACCGAATCATGATGTTGAAATTAGTGTTAGGAGCAGAGGTTTTGAATATAGTTTGTGCTTACGCACCCCAAGTAGGACTAGAAGATAGTATAAAGATAGCTTTTTGGGAAGAGTTAGATAAGGTGATTCAAAAGATTCCACAAAGGGAGATGATTTGTTTAGGAGGAGGCTTAAATGGACATGTTGGTAAAGAGGCATTAGGATATCAAGCGATTCATGGAAACTTTAGTTTTGGGGATATAAATGAGGAAGGTAGGGAGATTTTAAATTTTGCTATGGCATTTGATCTCTTTATAGTCAATCTTCAAAAAATGAGATGAACATTTAATTACTTATAAGAGTGGCTTATCACAAACACAAATTGATTACTTTATTTGTAGAAAAAAAGATAGTGTGTTGTAAAGATTGCAAGGTAATTACAGGAGAAAGCTTAACCACCCAACATCGACTTTTAGTTATGGATTTACAAATAAAAAAATGGACAAATAAGAAAAGAATGCATCGAGCTATTCAGACTAAATGGTGGAACCTCAAAAGCGAGAAAGAAGATATATTTAAACAGAAACAGAAAGTCCTTCAAGGAGATGTTTGGAATTATGTTGGTACACCCTGTGATATGTGGAACAATATAGCTATACATATTAGGAAAGTGGCGAAAGATGTGTTAGGGGTATCTAAGGGAGGTGTATCGGAACAAAAAGAAGCTTGGTGGTGGAGTGCAGTAGTACAAAATAAAATCAAGGCAAAGAGGGTATGTTACAAATTATATTATGCTAAGAAAACTAGTGAAACTTTATAGGCTTATAAGAAAGCAAAGAAGGAAGCGAAAAAGGGTGTGAGTGAAGCAAAAGCTAAAATTTGGGAGGACTTATATAAAAAACTCAACTCAAAAGAGGGTGAAAGAGATATTTTTAGGATATCTAGGGCTAGAGATAAGAAAAATAAAGATCTTAGTTATGTTAGATGCATCAAAGACGAGGATGAAAAAATTCTAGTGACAAATGATGATATAAGAAATAGATGGAAAAATTATTTTTATAATCTTTTTAATGAAAATAAAGATGTTAGTATTAGCTTAGGAGAGTTAGCCAAATCAGAAAAGTATATAAACCACAATTTCTACCGACGTATTCAAAAGAATGAAGTCAAAGAGGCTCTTAAACATATGAATGGTGATAAATCGGTAGGACCAGATAATATTCCTATAGAAGTTTGGAAAATACTAGGAGAAATAGGAATCACTTGGCTCCCAAGACTATTTAATAAAATATAGAAAAACCAAAAGATGCCCGAGAAATGGAGAGCAAGTACACTTATACCCATATATAAGAACAAAGGGAGACATTCAAAATTGTGTGAATTATCGAGGTATGAAGTTAATGAGCCATACTATGAAATTATGGGAAAGAATGATCGAACGTAGGTTAAGACAAGTATCAAGTACAACAGAGAACCAATTTGGATTCATGCGAGCCAGATTTACTATTGAAGCGATTCACCTTTTGAGACGTCTTATGGAACATTTTAGAGCAAAAAAGAAAGACCTTCACATGATATTTATTTATGTAGAAAAAGCTTATGATAGGGTACCGAGGGAGGTTCTTTGGAGAACTTTGAAAAAAAGAGGTATCCTATTGACATAGATTAACCTTATAAGAGACATGTATGATGGTGCAAAAACATGTGTGAGGACTCATGAAGGAACAACATACTTCTTTGAAGTTAATATTGGGTTTCATCAAGGATCAACTTTAAGTCCATACTTATTTATAATGGTGATGGATGTGTTAACAAAACATATTCAAGATGAAGTACCTTGGTGTATGTTATTTGCAGATGACATTGTATTAGTGGAGGAGTCTAAGAAAAAGTTAATAGAAAATTGGAACTATGGAGAGAAACATTAGAAAGCAAAGGTGTCCGACTTAGTAGAACAAAGACAAAATATATGGAATGTAAGTTTGATCATTTGGTTACCTCAGAGGACATAGAAATTAAAATTGGCACACATTGCATCCCCCAAAAGGAAAGTTTTAAATACCTAGGGTCACTTTTTCAGAGTGATGGAAGAATTGATGGAGATGTTACGCATAGAATTAATGCTGGTTGGTTAAAATGGAGAGGAGCATAAGGTATTCTTTGTGATAAGAAGATACCATTAAAGTTAAAAGGTAAATATTATAGAGCAACAATTAGGCCTGCCATGTTTTATGGTTCTGAGTGTTGGGCAGTTAATCATCAACATGTACAAAAGATGTCTGTGACAGAAATGAAGATGTTGAGATGGATGAGTGGTCATACAAGAAAAGACCGTATACATTATGAGGTTATTAGAAACAAATTAGGAGTGACACCAATAGAGGATAAAATGAGAGAATATCGTTTAAGATGGTTTGGACATATAGAAAGAAGATCAAAAGAAGAACCTGTAAGAAGGTTAGAAAAACTAAATTTGAAAAGTATTAAAAGAGGTAGAGGACGACCACAAAAGTGTTGGAAAGAAACAATAAAGAATGATCTAGCTTATTGTGAGTTAACTGCTAACATGGCACACGATAGGGATCTGTGGAAACAAAGAATCCATGTAGCTGACCCAGTCTAGTATGGGAAAAGGCTTAGTTGTTGTTGTTGTAGACTTTCCCAGCATAAAACCACGATTTAACCTTGCTATTGCTTTGCACTTTCCCCTAGATATTGATTCTTCAGCTTAGAGAGGCACTGGCCTCGTTTCTTCATCTACATGGATTCAGGATTTTACTGTTTTCTGTAATTAATTAGTGACCATGCTTAGGAAATGTTCATATCATCTAGGATGTGCATGGCCATACTAGATGTTATTTTGTTTTCTTACATATCCCCTTTTTTCTGTCACTGAGGCAATAAATTTCTTCTGTGATGAAGTGCAAATTGACTCTTCATGTTTGACACATAGCCACCCAATTCCTTTATATGGTACTGTTCACTTTGTGTTCAGATTTATGCATAAATTTAATTCCTCATTAACAATGCACATAAGAGTAAGTATTGAATGTGGACTTGATTGATAGAGGGTAAATCAATCCATTTTTCTATTCTAAACTTGGAGAAAATTCCTAGTTAAATAAAATTTAATCACTAAACTCCATCATGAACATTTTAAAGTTTTTAATAAAGCCGTGGTTACCTTTTTGATGTCCACAAAATAACAGAAAATGGTTAATACTTTTTTATTCCATTGGAGAAATTTTCAATTGAAAACCTATTCAGCTCTTATAATGCCTTGTGAGAGAATATATCCTCTATTGGGATTATTTCATGGCATGCCACTCCTATGTCATCTTACCTGCACCATCAATCCGTTATTTTCTGGGCATTATATTTCATATTCGTTCATGATAAATATCATAGTTCTAGTAGTTCTTATCTAACATAGGATAAAGCTGTTGAACGTTTCTGCTGGCCTGAGTTCATATTGCAAAGATTCTCCCCCTCTTTATTGTTTATTTATCGAAGTGACTATGCATTAGCTGTCAAGTCTGTTACATTAAGCTGCTCGAACTATTTGCACAGTATGAGTAGGTCACTTGGTCTTACAATAAACTTCTGGCTTAGCAAGCCGTGCAGCTGCAAAGCTATCAGATTATTTCTAAATTGAGGCTTCTATATCAAATTCTTGAGAGCTTAGTCATAATTTTTTGACATCAGTTCTGGTTTCCCAAAGTTCTCTTTTTATCCTTTGCATCCAATAGTTGGCTATCTGCTGTCATTTTTTTTGCTGCAATGAATTGATTTCAATGTATTTTTCTTGTGAATACTATATTTTCTCCTTAATTACTGCTTCTACTGGATATGCAGGTACTCACCCTTGCCTTCTCCTGGGGGTGCGAGGCCTAGATCAAGGTCAAGGTCAAGATCAAGGTCAAGGTCAAGGTCGAGATCCAGGTTTAGGTCAAGATCTCGATCCAGATCAAGAAGTCTCGACAGGTAGGAACCCATCGGGTTCAATTTCAACATCTGAGTTTAATTTCCTTTTCACGTTATCTTCTTATGATGTCTTTCCTGTTAATCTAGGGGTGGGAGTGAAGCTACAAATCCTGGGAATACCCTTTATGTGACTGGGTTGTCTACTAGAGTTACTGAAAGAGATCTTGAAGCTCACTTCTCTAGGGAGGGAAAGGTGTTGAAATTTTATTAGTGCACTTTCTTGCCTTTATTGCACCATATTGCAGAATGGTAACTAATATATTGTTATAGGTAGTAAGCTGCCGTCTAGTTGTTGAGCCTCGAACACGCATTTCACGAGGGTTTGCCTTTGTAACGATGGATCAAGTTCAGGAAGCAGAGCGCTGTGTAAAGTATCTTAACCAGTCGATATTGGAAGGTCGTTACATCACTGTAGAAAAGGTAACCTCCTTTACATCATGGGAACACGGTTTCCATTTAATTATCCATCTATTTTTTGACGTTGAGGTTTTTGATATATTCAGAACACATTGCTTCAGCTATATTGGCAGCAATCAAGATGATGAGTTCAGTCATCCATCTCAACTTAGTCTCAAACAGCCCGATCAATGGCCAGCCTTATGGTTTTTGCCATGCATCTCACCAACTAAACATAGCAATTATTTTGCAACTAAACAACTTCAGCATTCACCACCAACTCTTCCAACTAATCAACGGACAACAAACTAATCAGGCATCCATGGTATCTCACTCCAGGAAATGGCATTCATTTTACTGTGTTACTAGCAGTGAGAGGATCTACTTGCAGTTTGTGTTTATTTTGCATAATTTTTGTCTGATAAACATATCCTTGCATCTCTTACAACCCAATTATTCTCATCAGCAGGGCAACATCTTGTGTATAGAAACTACACCTATTCTTGGTACCAATACCTTTCAGTCCAACGGCGAGAGTTTTTAAGAGCAAAAGCATGTGACCTTTCAATTTTCTTTTCTTGCGTTTCAGTCAAGGAGGCAGCGTGCTAGAACTCCGACACCCGGGCATTATCTTGGTGCAAAAAACAGTAAGTCCAGTAAAGGACCTCTCTGTTGTACTGGTTTCTATTGACATACTACGTGTTTTGCATCATCGGATCTGTATCTCGACTCTGCCGTGCAGGTTATCGATATGATAGGGGGAGGGCCCGTGGAGGCTTTGGCCGTGATGACTATAGGAGCGGATACAAACGCTCACCGAGGCAGTCTCCTTATCGAGGAGGACGTGATTACTCTCCACGGGGACGAGATCACTCTCCACGTCGGTCACCTTATGCTGGCCGACCACGCAGGGAGCGCTCAAGGTCCCTTCCTTATTCTCCTTATGGAAGTCCTGATCGAGATTATGGACGACGTTATGGAAGGTGATAGCAGACTTGTGTCAAGCCCAATACAATGCACTGTTGTGATGTCTTAAGTATAGTTTCTGTTGATTACATTTGCTTGCTTGTTGGTTGTCGTACAATTGACTCAAGGTAGGTTCTTTTTTTGTTGAACAATATCCAAGGTAGGCTCTTGATTTACTGTATTGCAGATTCTGTTGGTATCCTTTGTTGATCGACATCAAGTATCTTATTTAAGTCTTGCTTCTAGGAGTTCTACGTAAAATTGCTCAAGGAACCCATGTCTCTCCTGGCTCGGGGTTGACTCAAGAGCCTTAAGTTGAAGGTCACTAGTTCAATTCTGTACCCAATCAGTTCGGCTTGGGCTGAATCGGGCAGAAACAATGGTCTACCATGGCTCGGACTGAATAGAACGTGATGATGTAGTGAAGATAATATTTGGAGTTACAAATATATATTGCAGAATAAATATATTTTACTATTTAGGCCTCACTGTACTAGCATATGTATTTTTGAATCGGCTACGATTTATCCAATTAGGCCTATGCGATTACTGGGGTCTCTCTGCGCTTCGCTTCGATGTGCCGGCCTACCCTCATTCGTGGGGAAACCCAATGGATTTGGCTTTTGTGCTCCTGAAATTTGAAGAATCGATAGATAAACTATAGCTCATGGATGCCAGTCAAAGATTCACTGGGGCATGCAATACTCGGAGTTTGTGGATATTCCAGTGTACGGTATAAACCTTGGATTTTTTCTTTTTTGGTACAAAGGAATGCCCAACCTAACAAACACTACAGCAACACCCCTGGAAGCTGAACTCCTACCAGCAGCAAGGGCACCAGAGCACTCTGCCAATTGAGTCAAGTTCAAGGTGCATCTTTTTTTCTATACAAAATACGCGGCTGAGGCTAACATGTGCATGAGAATCGAACTCACCACCTACCATTAGGCGTCAAAGAAGCCCTAAATGCAGCTTTTGGGTTTTAATTACATGGTATGGTTCCACCTACTCTGAACCAAGAGCATTAGCTCAACGACAGGGTTAGTGCTGTTGCCGCTGGTGGGAGTTCGACTCCCAGAGGGTGCATGTGTGAGCCTCCTGTAACCAAAAAGAGTCCGTTTCTCTTTTCTCAACAATTACTCGTGCATGCTTGTGTTGAAACCGATGTCGAATATGAACAGAATTTCCAACTCAGTCAACGCTCAACTTCAGTATATTATAATCTACTTTTCCGCTTTCAGCCTAGTGAGTACTGGGTTTCATCTTCGCTCAGGCATCCCAAGATTTAGGTATATCACTACCATAGGCACCTTTATTTGTTAAAAGAAAGCTAGATATGTTTTAGAGGAGACTGTAATATTGCGAAGAAGAAAACTTGGACTTAATTTCTGATCAAGAAATTACCTTTTCTACTCAAGGAATTAAGCTTTCTAATCAAGAAAATTGTAGAAGTTATATCTTAGCCTCAGTCCCACATAACTTTAATGAAGCCAAACGTAAGGATAAACAAAACTGTATGGGTTCAATATGGAGAAGAAACGCAACACATACCCTGTGATTTACCGTCTTCTCTTCGGGGTTCCCTGCACAACAGAGGCATCTTCAAGTTTAAATAAAGTTGAAGACGATCATGCCTCCTTGCGTACAAATCTTTGTAGTGCCACGGGCAACTCGGTCTGCTTTTGCATCTTTTGCCTCTTAGACTGCTCTTGCTCGATTCTTTGATCCAAGAAAGACCTCTTAGCTCGAGTTATTGCTTAATTCTTCCTTTTCTCAATTTTGCTTGGTTTGCTCCTTCCCTTGGTTTTCTTGACCGTTGGCATGTTTTTAGCAGCAGCAACAACTTCAGCCATCTGGTCCTCCAATTCCTGCTTGCTCATGCCTTTGTTGGCTCCCTTTCGTTTCGGTTTCATGGAACCGATTTTTGTAGGGTCTAACATTATCATTTCTCCTGTGATCCAGTTTTACAATACATACTGCATGTCAAAACCAAATACAGTATGATAAAAAGTCTCCAAGTTTAGACAAATTGGTCACAGAACCGAAAAGCTAGGCTTGACCGACTTCTTAAAACAGTATTTTCATAAAATTGAAAGTAACCAAGCCAATTAGAGACAAGGAATTAATATATCCATGCAAAAGAAAAGTCCAATGGAAGGCTGAATCATGCCAGTCCAAAGAACACTAGATGACAATAGAAGGATGAATTCGACTGAAACGGAAGTAATGTCGCTTAGATTTTATACGAACCTTAAGGCAGTGAAGTTCTGTCCCTTTCATGTCATAAATATATGCATATCTGCAAGGATATATACCTTATTAACCTCTCAGAAAGACAAGTGCAGATATGCAAGTTGGATTATACTACAACAACAACTAAGCCTTTTTCCATACTAGATGGGGTCGGCTACATGGATTCTTTGTTTACACAGAGCCCTATCATAATTTGTAGAATCCATGGTAGATAAGTCCGACAAAGTTTTACGCTGGTTGTCAGAAGCCTAATACAACCCTCCTGCTTTATCTAGGCTTGGGACCGGCCATGCAAGTTGGATTATAGTAACTTTTGAAAATGGTTTGCACGTGCCGACCAAAGTGAAACAACAAAAATTGATTCAGGAAATGACATGCCATAAAATACAAAACATGGTAAAGCATCTATTGATAAGATAACAATTGAAAAATGATAGGATGCTTTAACAAAAGCAACAGCGAAATGCCACATGAGGAACAAAACTATCTAACACTAAGAGTAGTCAGAAATCATTGAATAATTTATGAAGTGGGGAATCACCAGCTGACACCTAGAAACTTATGGATGAAAATGTGATAGCAAAGGAAGTTATGGAATTTGCTTCAAAATTATTTACAACACTTCTCCAAATGCATGAAAATATCTAGAACTGAAGCAGCAATCCTCTTTGCACAATAATATTATGACATGAATGAAAATATTTGGTTTACTAGAACAAATAATGATCGAACTTGAAAGAAATCAATCCAAAAAGGGTAGTGACAGAAAAACGCTACAAAACTAACAAGGAACAATGGAAAAGCTACAGTTATAAATACTAGAACAAAGATATTCTATATTGGAACATTTTGCTAGTTGTCAGTAACACAAAACAGCAACCAGGCCAAAGGACTTCAATGTTCGATTTTAAAAGATAACAATTGGATAGTGTCAGAGAACAGACATCATAGAATCAGCATATACATTAAAGCAGTATTACCATCAAATAATGCAAGAAAACAGGCATCTTTTCTTTGTCAGAGATACCCAATAGCTCGCCTTTTGAAAAAATACCAAATGCTCAAGTCACTACATGAAAATTCAATTTGAAAGAGAAATCATGGATGATTCTTACTTCTTTTGAGCTGTAGCAAACGTGTTCAGAAATCAGAATAGGTGAGAACACCACATCACAAATTGTCTCACGAACCTGCACAATCATCCCAAAAATTGAATATGTCCTTTATTTCCTAAATGCATAAAACTCAGTTTGACAGCTCCATAATTACAATGTTCCTCGCTTGAATGCATTTGTGAAAGAAAAACTACCGGAAAGAAAACTTAGTTTAGCAGCTTCATCTATGAAAAACATGCTTATAAGCCACGGACTTCAGACAATGTAGCAAGAAGAAAACATCATATATACATTTTTTACATTACATGAATACCTATTTCACTATTAGAAAAAGAGCCAAGGATAACATGCTTGCCTTGTCTAATTGGTATACGGAAGCAGGAACAACAACTACTATTAGGAAAATTCAAAGGTGGCTGCTAAATAGAAGACTTAACAGTGTTTGGGAGGATGCAGTTGGAGTCCTACAAAAGTAGGGACACCAAAAGACCAAAGCATCCCCATTCCAACTCTTCTCTTGAGAGGATGTAGTTGGGACTCCCTCCCTCCTCTCCTCCCTTCTGTTAGTTCCCCAGCAACCATCCATTCCAGAAGCATGAATGTAGCAACCAACTTCTAATTACAGAGTATCACTCCAGTATAATATCAAAGAAATGCTAAAACAACTGCATGATTCAACTAATGAACAAAAAAAATAGTGTCTTCAAAACAACATGGATTATGTTTACCTCTCAATAACAACAAATCAACTTGAGGAGAAAGTAATCAAATCATATACATCACAGACAGTTACAAAGAATTCGTGTCCCTAATTATTTTCTGTTATCACCCACAGCCGACCTAAATTCAAAAATGGAAGCACGTGAAGATACATTCTTCTAACTACCTATTAGTTAAGATCTTTTCCAAGGAAGATGTCTGACAAACATAATAAACTGTACAATTAAATCTTCTAAGAGTTCGACATGAAGTACCTGAAATTCCTTTTAACTTTGTCTCAATTATTGCCAAATGACCCTTACTCCCTGCAAGCACCATATAGCGACCATTCATGGTGTAGTCCAGCGTGTATGGTCCAAAATCTGTTTCATCAAATATGAGCAGCAACTTTGTTACCGGTTATCAAGAATGTGAAAATTTACAAAGTTTGACATCTTTCAAATTTGTAGGCTGGAAATGCAGGAGATATGCGGACACATATGATTGCATTCATAAAGAAATTCTAACCCATCCATGAAGCCCAAAAAACCATATTGAACCATAGTAGCAAGAAAGTTTCATAAAATGAGAGAAAATCGTTTAAGATGGTTTGAACACGTGGAAAGACGACCAAAAGAAGTTTCGGTAAGTAGGTATGAGAAACTAGATAGGTGAAAATGTTAAAGAGGAATGACCACAAAAGTGTTGGAAGGAAACAATAAAGAATGATCTTAGCTTATGTTGATCAACTCTTAGCATGATATATGATCAAGCTCTAATGAAACAAAGAAACAATAAATAATGATCTAGCTTATATTGAGTTAACTGCTAGTATGACGCATGATAGGGCTATGTGGAAACAAAGAATCCATGTAGCCGACCCCATCTGGTATGAAAAAAGGTTTAGTTGTTGTTGTTGTTGTTGTCTGAATCTATGTAGCTAATCTCATCTAGTATGGGAAAAGGCTTCGTTGTTGTAGCAAAAAAGTTTCAAACAGATATTTCTTGATTCCAAATTTTCCAGTGCAACTTGAACGTAGATCATTGTCACAAGCTTTATGACTTGCTCCTAGCACCTAATTCACTAGGTTGCTCAAAGAAAATGGATTGTTCTTCAGTTTGAATGCGTTGCAGTTTATCAAGACATTATCCTCAACCACATAATGTTTGATGTTTGTGCCTGCTCTCAACTCAAGAGGGATCTCTCCTGAGTACACTTGATTCTGTAGCGTGCCACAGCTAAGGGCTAGTGGTTCTCTCAATGATCCTTAAGCTATACTAGAAAAACAATGAAACGAGAAAATAGAAGAAAAATCAAATACAAGGTCATTCCAAGCAGCATGTAAAACACGACATAAAAACATCTAAATACAATGTAAGGAAATAGGTGCTGCAAAAGCATCCCTTGTAATCACCGAATTCACCTGGTGGGGCTATGTCAAATGCTTTCCTAGAACTCAGGATATCAACTTCACGAATAACAGCTTCCTGTTTAAAGTTCCAAGTTTTCTCTAATCCTTCAGCCTCCAAGTATCCACCTTCACTTGGCATCAACCACTGCATAAATTTCTTATGCAAGTAATAGTTCATATCAAAGAAAAAGAAAGCCATGCAAAAGTAATTACTGAAACCGAGAAAGTCAATGAGAATCAAAAGTTATTACAAACAAGCCAATTCTTTTAGGTACAGAATCAGATAGTTTTAGATGCAAAAGATAAGGCAGTTCCTAATAGAAAAGATGAAATCATCACAAATATGGAAGAGGAGATGGAAGAAGAAAACTAGAAGTTTTCCACCATCATCGTTCATCATCATCACAACAATTGCCTTCTTTCATGTGCAGAAGAGATGCAGAAAATCCGCAGAGCCGATGTTGAATCATCTTCTGCTTCTGCAATATAGTAGGCTGTTTTAGATTTAGACTTACAACTGAACTTACTTTTAGAAGTTGGAATTGTTGTTAGAGAGTGGTGGTAAGAATGGTTATCATATTTAGATTCATCTGTCGTGTAATACGTTCTCTTCTAAGTTGACGTCCAACTTTGTTACAATTGATGTGAATGTTAATGGCTTCATGCATTATGTGAGTTATTTGATATTTAACTTCTCTTATTTGTGGTGCTCAGCATTGTTTCAGTAATTGTACTTTTGATACACCAGTTAGTTTGGGAAAATCCTGGGCTTGGTCTGGAGTAAATTTTCCCAGTTGTTGCCACTATACTTCAGAATCTTTGAATTTTCCAAAAATAAAATTTTTAAGGTACAATATGAGTTAATATGACGCGTATCACAGTACTACCCTTTAAGATAGCCATTTACAGTACAGCAACCAACACAATTAAACTCCAGCATGAAAGGGTAATCATATTTCTCCTCGTAAACATTTAAAAAGCAGATTTTGCATCACAAAAGGTCATGCGATCAATGACTAAACTACAAGTCATGCTTTTTACCAATACCTAGTTTGGGTTTTGTAGTCACTACCAGGATTATACACCCAATGCCAATATAAGGTTTTTATTATCATTTTGGGTGTCAATCAAAAACTGATTAAAGTTACTTTAAATGATCAAAAATTGGTCCCTTATTCCAGGACCCAGCAGTATCATGACCTACTTGCGAGAGATGAATTGTAAATTATTACACCAGAAAAGTGTAACTACATCGTAGAAGTCAAGAATGCATGCATTAATGAGAACCTCAGAATCAATCCAGATCAACACAAGGAAAGAACATAAAGTTGCTGGTTCCTGTCTCTTGAAAACCTTTATTGTTTTCTCCAAAACTCAGAATTTTGCTAATAAATATGGAAACAACTTGATCATTAAGGCCAATTCTTCATGCCATTATGAACAAAAAAACGCACCTTGTCAACTTTAGCAGCAGCTGTTGCAGATTTTCCATACAGTTCTTCCTTAATGGCCAATTGTCCTCTAAGCTTTTTATCTTTGATCGCCTGCTCAAAGGAAGAAACAATTTCCACAATACCTCCAGAAGAGGTGCATAACCCCGCACCTTAAGCAAGATAATAAAACCATACGATTACATTATGAATAAAACGCAGTATTACCTCCAACCAAGTGTTATCTCCTCGAAGAAACTTCTGTAAGTCCTGATTGTCTTCATCATGAACAACCATTTTGCCTAAGCAGTAAAACCAGATACACATTGTACCATCATAGACATATACAAGTTATCCAAATCAGCAAACTGGAATTCGGAGATTTTCAACAATGACGGCGATATTTTGGGCTACAAGGAACTTGATGCATTGTTAAAACAAAAGTTATAAAAACTAAAACAAAAAATGCAACTTTTGTTGTTCTCCCAGTATCCAGCCTCGGCATATCTTCATGTTCTAATTTCTAATAAGGTTGTCAAATACCTCCTCTCAACAAGCGAACATAGGTCAGAGTTGAAACCACTCAATGACAGTGTATACCCATTCAATAGAGAACAGAGAACCAAACAAATTAAGAACACTATCACGACCGATTAGAAAATATAGAAGGGACCTAATTCCCAGTTAACAGTTAGAATAAAAAGAAAGCAAAGGATCAAATAAGAATTCATTTCCACAGTGAGGTGCCCAAAATAAGAGAGAGAGAGAGAGAGAGAGAGAGAGAGAGAGAGAGAGAGAGAGAGAGAGAGAGAGAGAGAGAGAGAGAGAGAGTAGAGCGACCGCTATCCGATGAATAGGTCGCCGTTGATGGTGTGGCCGGTGCCTCGTGCTCTCTACGGTCGGCGAACTGCGGCGCTCCGGCGCGCGAGTGAAAGAGAAAGAGACTAAGTGACACAGAGAGAGAGAGAGAGAGAACCGGCACCTTCCGGGTCGGATCTAACATGGTAGAAGAGAGGGCAGTCTTGGATCCAACCCGGAAACCCCTCGGTAGTGGAGCTGGTAAACGAACCGCTTAGCTCGTGGCTCGATCCGGTTCGGATCGTCGGAATCGATTCGCTGAACCATCCCAGGTCAACATGAACATGGTATGCTAATCCAGGACACTCGTTCACACCGGTAAGAAAACCGAGTTGCTCGTAGTACAGTTGGGTTTGGCTCATTCAATGCTTGTTTATGTTTGATTCGTTAAACCATCTCACACAGTATGATCAGGTCTGCTGGGTAGATGAAAGTTTCTTAAGAGTGTTTGATTCACAGTACCACGTGGGTCGAACCTTCAATTTTAGGAGCTACGGTATCAACCGATTCAAATGAGGAACTGAAGATGGTTATGAAACTACACTTCCATGAGGCCTGATTTTACTTGCAAAAATTGGCCCAAGTTAAAGGGTGGGCCACATAAGTTGGTACCAATACCCTAAACCCTCTTTCTCTGTGTCGATGCTCTCACCTTGCTCCCTCTCTCAACGTTGGACACAACCTCCTCTTCTTCGTATGGTTCGTTGTTTTACTTTAAAGTTTGCTTGCGAGGTCATGACTTTCTTCTTCTTCTCTTCTTCTTTCTCATTTTTTTTTATTTTATCTTCTCTTTCATCAACCCACTGTTTGCTTGAGAGATTGATTTTATGATTGAAACTTATCACACTTGGCTACTACTGGGAATCACTCTTTCCAAGCATTCTACTACTGGAAATTGCACTTTCCTAATCGGCTACAAAGCTTCTCATGAAAGATTCTTCTTAAGAAGCATGCATCTCCATATTTTCTTACATGGCTTCATGTTGATTGAATCTTCTCATGCAATTGAATGACTTTTGGTATGATTTGGTGGTCCTGTGAATTGTGTCTGTTGGTAGTTGCTTGTGGTTCGTGTTGATTGAATCACTTGGATATACTATTTCGGAAACCCAAGGACTAGCACCCGATGAGACAAGATTGAGCTCATCTACTAGGAGTCGCCATGCCTACCGCATTAGCTCGTTGGAGCTAGGAGAGGTAAGGAAGCAACTGAGGGAGCTGCTTGAGGCAAGAATGGTGCAACCATCCAAGTCCCATTCAAACAGAGGAAAGCAGACGAATCCTTACGGATATGTGGATTATAGGGCCTTGAACAAGGTCACAATCAAAGATCGTTACTCCTTACCGTTGGTGACCGATTTATTCAATCATCTTAGTGGGGCTTGGTAGTTCAATAAGCTAGATTTACATTCGGGGTATTGGCAAAGACAATGATGGTGATGCGGTATGGAGCATACGAGTTTTTGGTTATACCCTTCGGGCTAACCAACACACCATCATTTTTTGCTGACTCATGAATGAGGTACTTCATGAGTTTGTGGACAAGTTTATAGTATCTACCTAGACGACATTATAGTATACAATGAAACTCTAGAGGAGCACATTCGTCACCCTCAATCCGTGTTCAACGGATTGCAGGATCACTTTCTCTATGTCAAGAAAGAGAAGTCTGAGTTTGCTCAATCTCAAAATCTTATTCCTCGAACACATCATTGGGGTTAGGGTAGTCCGAATGGATTTACAAAAGGTAAAAGCGATTGTGGAGTGGGAAGCACCATGCAATGTACCAGAGTTACAAAACTTCTTGGGCATGGTGAACTACTACCATAAGTTCATCAAGCACTCCTCGGCTGCACCTCTTATCAAGCTCTTGAGGAAGACCTATTCCTATGTGGTAAGTTGAGTGCGTCAACACCTTCGAGACTCTAAAGGGGTCCATTAACAACGAGTCAATCCTTCAACTCTTGGACTTCTCGCTCCCCTTCAAGGTACACACTAATGCCATTGATAGGACAATAGGAGTACTTGTCTAGGAGGGATACTTGGTAGCGTTCAAGAGCAAGAAGCTCAAGGATGCAAAGATGTGTTATCTAGTGCATGAGAGGGAGTTACTAGCAGTTGTCTACTATCTTTAGGTTTGGCATGTATATCTTTTGGTTCCTTCCTTTTCACTAGTCATCGATAACGTTGCCAATACCTTGAAGTTAATCTCTTGACAGACTGGGTAGAGACTCTTGAGGAGTATGATTTCGAGTGGATTCATCACCTAGGAGACAAAACTTGGTTGTAGATGCTCTTAGTCGCAAGCACACTAGCTGCTATAGTGATGCTCCAAGGTGAGATACTGGAGTTTGTGAGAAAGCATATTAAGGCAAATGCTCTTTACATTCAGTGTCAACAACATGCATCCAATGGTTTGACAGATTGGTATGAGGTGTGTGATGACTCATATGGATGCGTCACCGACATTTTCCCATATCGGAGGGTGAAGATATTAGGAGGGTTTTGTTTGAGACCCATGATGCCAAGTATAAAGGGCATCCAAACATCGATAAGACTATAGCGTTGCTAGCGTGATGGTACTACTGGACTGGTATGACGCGTGACCTCACTGAGTACATTCGCTCATGTTTCGTCTGTCAACAGGACAAGACTGAGCGCACAAGCCTTGTAGGACTTCTACAACTCATTCTCATTCTCATTCCCGATATATCATGGCGTGTAGCATCGATGAACTTCATATATGGTTTGCCACACATGGACAACTTATCCTAATTGTGGTTGGATAAGTTCTCGAATCTTCATCCCCACACCTCGTGAGTGTAGCGCTTAAGATATTACACAATTGTTCTTGCAAAGCATCATAGAGTATTTTGGAGTACTCAAGAATATTGTGAGTGATTGAGACGCTCACTTCATGAGTCGGTTTTGGACCGAGCCATTATGACCATTGGAGACTTCGTTGACTTTTGCTTGTACACATCATCCCCGGACAGATGGTGAGACCGAGTGTTTGAATTCCATGTTGGAGGAGTATCTTAGGAGTGAGTGAGAGGAATTGGGTGGCTTTGCTCGAGACATCACAATTTAGCTACAACACACACCATAATCCGCTACAGGGAGGAGCCCCTTTGAGCTAGCGTTGGGGGTGGCAACCCTTGAGTCCTTTGGATGTGACATTGACCTAGCAAAAGAACAGTTGCCCAATTGTCCTACTAGAGATTAGATAAAGGCATGAGATGTATGAGAACGCCTGTGTCTCACTTGAGAGAGCACATGCAAGGATGGTCAGGTTTGCCGATAAGCATCAATGTCCCTTATGGTTCACAGTTGGGGATAGAGTCTTGCTCAGGATTTCTAAGTACATCGTAAAACATGATTATATAGGTGATCATATGGGGTTGAAACTTCGCTTTGACAGACCTTTCGAGATCACCCAACGCATCAAGTCGGTGGAGTATCAGCTAGAGTTGCCGGACCAACTAAAGTTGCATCCAATCTTCCATGTGTCACAACTGAAGTTGTACTATGAGGATCCCAATCGGTTGGCAAGACGATCTCCTTTGTTGGTCTGCGAGGACATTAGTTGGGTTGAGAGGATCATCGATCAATCCATAGAGAGAGTGGGATCCCCAATACCTTGTGTGATGGACAGGTTGAGGGTCACATGATGACACTTACCTAGTGCTCAACTTTGGCAGTATGATCATCTCCTTATCTGGGAAGAGCACCGAGCGACCCTCGTGTTCCTCTACACACAAACACACTTGAATGCATGCATCGTGCGAGTGTATTGGTTGGGTTAAACTCCCTCTTGGGTTTTATCAACATCTTGTAACTAATTCCTTTTAGTACATGAATGTCATTTTGAAGTGTGTTAATGTTTATTCCTTTTTATTAAGACTAGTTTATTTTTGTAAAGTTTGATTCTATTTTTGAATGGCCAACAAAAGTGCAAGTTTTTTATATGCTTATCATTGTAAGTGTTTAACAACCGAATTGCTTTTGAGCATGGAGAGACTCCATTGAAATTTTAAAAGAATATAAAAGTACAAATAGTTGATCAGTTGAACGTATAGATATGATGTTTATAATTCTGATTGAACTAGTTGATCGGTTGATACGTATATGAATTATATTTATTAAAAGTGAAACAAGTTGTAGGAAGTTGGAACTTGAGTATCAAGTCGAAGAGTAAATCAAACGCATGGTTCTGAGTGTCAGTTCCAAGTGCAAATCAAACAAGAAACCATAAATGAATCTCAACATAGTTTTCACTCCGATGTGAGTCTAGAACTGCAATTTCAGTACCAAAGGAGTATTTGATTACAAGGACTACGGAATTGAAACAATTTCAGTTTCCACTGTAATCAATGGACTTCAGTGCACAGTAAAACACTTTGTAATCAATTATAAGGCCCATCCCTAGGAGTGGGTTGTTGGTTGTTGGAACTGGAGTTCCAGTTCCATAATCCCAACCTGACAATCAAACACCCTTAAAATGACATTTTTATATTTCTTACCCGTTTGTGAACGTCATAATAGAGATGTTAGATTGACTGTTCATATAGAAAATGGGCCGAGCAATGGACAAGGGTTGTTCAGTTCGTTCGGCTTTCTTTACCATTTCTATTTCCAAGTTTGTACCAGGTTTATCCCAGTGCCACTCAAATGAGCAAGGACCAAGCAATGAACATGTTAGGAGAGCATTTGGTTGGTCTGCGCGTGACGAGCGACACTCGAACGAGCTTTGAACTGTTAGGCTTGGTTAGGTCAAGTTTGGTGTACTATCGAGCCGAGCTCTGAGTGCATTTGCTCGGCAAAACCCTCACCTTGCACCAGGTTTATCTCACTTTTGGTGAAATGCTAGATGTCCTCAGTTACTAGATGAATAGTTAGGGTTTCGAGCTCCCATCAGTGTGATCCTATTGCACGAACCAACACCTAACATAGGCCTTCACAAGTTAAGATGCCACGCTGACCCGGTTTGGTTCGCCCCTGGGGCTTTGAGGCTTCGGATTTTAGCCTCAACCCAACTTTTCTAGCCATATGAGGTGAGACTAAAGCTATGCTTGTTTCCTTTCCCCCTCCCCACCGCCCTGCTTTTTCTTTTTTTGGTTATAATGGGAGGTAGAAGCCTAACACACACAAATGCACTTCCCTGGGAGTCGAACTCACCAGCTGCGATTAGCTAACGTTTGGGTGCAAGGATGTGCTTGTTTTCGTCAATGTGGTAACATACCGTTGCTCTTGTTGACCGAAACACACTATTAACCTAATGAACTGATAAAAATGAAATTACAAAATTAACGAAAAAAGTTTATTTCAAAATAAAAATACAAAAAGGGCCACAACCACTGTGTAAAGGCCTAGTTCATGTACAAAACTCCCAATTGTTCATCCTTCAACATCACACAAAACGGATGTATCTTCACAGACTCTCTCAGTGTCACTCAGACACTTCAGCTGTCATCTTGTCGTGTCTTGTCCCCTTGCACATGTTTTTAGGACAAGGCATGAAAAGGGCGTGCCTCGTATCATGTTGGTGTGTCACTGTGACAACTCTCAGAACCGATGAAAGTACAAAAGGACAAGCATGCTCAACTCATAAGGGAAAGTTAGGAACCAACAGGAATTCAGGAACTACAGGAAATTAGTATCTAAGCAATAATGGAGTATTAAGGGGGTGGAAGGGCAGGTGCAGAGACTTCATGCATCTGCTGCCTGTTTCGGATTCGAACTTGCAACCTGGCTATGCTGTTCATGCAGCGCAGCGCGATTCGAGCCTGCCTCCTCACGCAGTATCCTCGGACCACTGCCTGTAGCCTCACCAGACCCTTGAGAGCCCGAAACGCACGCCTGGCCTGCATAAACCCCAACCACATTCATCATCATTTCATCTATAGTCATAGAAGATATATGCATATACATATGTGAGTGTGTGCGTGCGTGCACGTTTAAAAGGTTTAGTGTGACAACATGGAGGGAAGATATATGCATATACATATGTGAGTGTGTGTGTGCGTGCGTGTACGTTTAAAAGGTTTAGTATGACAAGAAGGAGGGAATGAGTAGCTCTTATAGGCCTATTCTTAAGCCACATTGAGTTGATCTTTAATGGGAAAAGCATTGTGCAACTTTGATTCGCCTTTGATTTCATTTCTGATTGATAGAAACTAATATTCATGCAACATAAATCCCCAAAGGTTAGGATCCTCACCCTGAAGCCCGATAATGGATTCAGGAATTTCTTTTGGGTGAAGTGTACTTGAATTTTGGGTGAGACGTACTTTATGTATTTCACCTCTACTATTTCTCGACCCATGATTTTTTTAGATTTTAGGCATCATCTCGTCATGAAGTGGACGCCTATAGTTTGCATTCAGGATGGAGGATCTCTTCTACCATACTGATGCCTATCGAACATGTCGATTTGATTCAAACTCATAGATGTGTTTTCATCTTTTCTTTTTCTACAATGGGGAGTTCAAAGTCAAATGCATGTTTCTGGCATCAAACTCATGACCTTCAACTTGTGAGGTGAACCCTTAGAACTATTACTCCTTGTGCGGTGTGTTTCCATCCATTTCTTAGCAAGCAACGTGATTAAGCAACTTATATTTGATCACCTTTAGATTAATCTTGGAGTAAATAATTGCTACAAAAGAAAATTTGGAGTTAATAATTGACGGCCGGCTCATATACCAGCAAAGAAGATCCAAAATTTATGTAGAGCATGAACGCTAGTAAGTGCACAATTATTAATGTAACTACATGAATGGATCAACCAAAAATAGCACGTGCAAGTATGTTTTCTGAAGAATTCAAGATGGCATAAGAGAAAAAGTGTTTAGGAGGTGCTATTCCTCCATGACAGAATTCGCTAAGCTAAGCCTTAACAATGACTAATGGCAGTGACGATGAGGGTGATGACAACAATGCTCTTCATTTAGATTTATAACTCCATTGTTGATTTTTGATGTGGACTCTAAATCACTCTTCAATACACTAGTGCGTTGGTCTTTGTACGCTTGATCGAACATGATTCGAAGAGGTTATCAGTGTTAACATTGCCCAGTTTCTGATGGATTCTCTAGATATATAAAGAGGCTTCTATCTTATTACTGTGTGATTGATCATAGTACGCTTTTTTCTCTGGACGATCGTAGAGGCGAAAATGAACTCTCCAAACCATATAATCTTGCCTTTCGACATTTGTGTGATAGTTTCTACGTTTGATCGTTCTATGCATCAGAAGTGGTGAGAACAGCAATCAAACCCTGACTACTGGTATTATGACATATAAGAATTTGCAGCAGAGATTTAGAGAAACTTGCATGTACGACATAAGAATGTGATAGAACAATCATGAACTACTGATTTATTTTCAAGAAATAAACTATGGATGATGGTTATAGCATACCAAATGACTCCTGAAACAGGCTTGGATTTTGATGGCGGCGATCTCTTCCTTCGACAGAACCACATCTTCCTGCTGCTGAGATGCAGGTGTCATCTCTCTCGATTCTCTCAACTCTTCCGGCGATTTCGACTCTTCTCCTTCGTCTTGCACCTTTCCTTGCCTCAGACTCTGAATTATTTCCTTGTCTTCGTTGGGCTTGATGTGAGAGACAGACGCCTCTGGTCTCCTATGAGATCTGAGAAGTTTTCTCTTTACACCACGGATCCATCGTCTGTAGATGTCCGTCATTATGGTCTTTGTATTCCGAGACTAATTGGTTCTAGGTGTGCGTGTTTTTCTGTTTGTCTTTGCTAATGGGGAGGAAGGACTGAATCGTGAAGGTGGTGAACATCTTGACAGTCTTGCACGACTCATAACGTGCAGACATGTATGGATCATCCTTTCCTTTGTGATATCGCATATCATGATGCACCATGCGTTACATTCAGTCCCCGCCGTCCATCTGCCTTGCAGATCGCGCTATGCAACTTGGGTTGGGGGTTCACAGATGTATGGTGGAGATTGAATATGACCAGCGTATTAATTTTAAACTCAAGTGTTACCAGTCTTGTAAGCCTAGCAGAGACAATGTGCGTGCGCACGTGTGTGTGTGTGTGTGTGTGAGAGAGAGAGAGAGAGAGAGAGAGAGAGAGAGAGAGAGAGAGAGAGAGAGAGAGAGAGAGAGAGAGAGAGAGAGAGAGAGAGAGAGAGAGAGCCGGTGGCCAAAATGTCCAAGAGTAATCCACGGTTTTAAACCATGTACTATTTGCCAACTAGAGTGATGATAAAAGCATGATAACCACATCCTTGTGGTTAACCTCAGATGCCTGCAAAAACATGAGACCACTGAAGGCTTTTTCAAAGATAAGCAACGAAATTCATGACATAAAAATCACAACGATAATGAAGCACATCGTTCCACAAGGATGTAAAATACATGAAACAACACAAGGATACAACAGTTTGACAAACATCAGCATCAAAATGAGTTGCACAGAGCATACTTGGATAGGCCTTTAAGGTGCAACCCACCTGCAGTTCGATTCGGATTGCGGTTAACCACCATGATGCTTGAAGTAAAGCTTGAGGAAATGTTAGAACTCTTGATGATAACGAAAAATTTAAATAATGTAATTGTTAATGGAACCAATCATCTGTAGAACGTCACTAAGCCACGGCGAGTCAATCAGCCAAAGGGCAAGATCTTTGAATCATCTGCCCGAGCAGATTCACTAAGATGTCTACTTGATCGTCTTGTTCACTGCAATTGAAATCATCCAAGCTAGCAAGTTCTACTGGTCAGAGAAATTCATCCTCCATCTCGTCATCTTCTTCCCAGTCCTCCTCTCCTTCTATCAGCCACTGTTCTAGTTCATCAACTTCCTCACAATCACTTCCTCACAAGCTGCTGAATGAGTCCCAACAGCCAGAATCTAGCTCCTCACCACTGCATGAAACACGCAGAAAGGGACGGCTTCTCGCCAGTGTTTCAATCATATCCCGATTAACAATTCTGTTAATTCCCAACCATCGCAATCAGGGGAAATAAGGTTTTCGAAACCAGAGGAGCGAAAGCTTCGTAATGCCGCCACAGTTGTAGAGATCCAGCAACCGCAAAGAATTGCCATGCCTTCCACCTTCTACCTGCATTGAAGCCAAAGCCATGACAGAGGTATCCCCTACACACGGACAGTCACGCAATCGCAATTCTGCAAGCAAAACTCCGCTTTTCGCTAACGATAGAATCCCATCATCAGTTAGATTCAGTTAGTTCGAGAGGTCCAGAAATTGCAACGACCGTCTGAGTGAAGATTGGAATATAGCGGGTATGCACTTCTCTGTTAGTCTAGCACAACCGCGGACTGACAATGAAATTAAAGGAGCTGCACCATGACCAACATAAGATAACCCACTATCACTGACATAAGAGCCATCTAAAAGCAAACTCTTCAGCTTGGAAAGACTGCTAATAGCCTTCAAAGCATCATCTCTGATCCCTCTACAACCTCTCAAGTCTAAAACCCCAAGATCCTTGTTCGACACCAGCCGTGTGACAGCAAGATCGGTCAGCAACTTACATGCTCTTAAGCTCACAGATGTTAGACAAAGAGAAGTAGCAGCTACATCATGAAATACCAAATCAGTTAATTGGGTTCAGTTCCATATCTTAAGCTTGTGCAAATTAGAGCAGGAATGAAGGATAGCCCTGAACCCAGCATCGATGATTCGGCAGAAACCTCCCAGATGGATACTTTCTAAACCCGCACAGGTTTCTGACATCAACAAAATAGCAAGTTCATTCACTCTTTTGAAGTACTCCAGGTAGGTATTCTCGACTTTGAACGAGTGAAAGATGCTTCAGTTTTCGGTTTTGATTAACCAGTTGTATTCCGAAATTTGTGAGATCAAAGCTTCCAATGGGTTCTATCATAGGTGCAACACGAAGATCCAGATGAGAAATGGATAGAAGGCCCCTGGAGATTGTGCTAACCAACGAGTCAGTGATGATATCCACAGAAAGGCATAATTTCTGAAGATTGGGGAAAATGACTGGCTTTGCTTTTTCTTGACGAGTATTCAATAGCCACATTCAGGCTTAAAAGTTCTTTTACCATTCCTGACAGAATAAACCCAATCTCCAGAACCGTTAGTTTCTCTGATGCCAATGCCCAGACTTGTGGGAAGTTGTGACCGACAAATGTTGACATGCCAATCAACAAAGCCAACGACTGCACCAACAAATAAAATGCAACATATTATATCGAGAAATGACCTAAACTAAGATACACGAGTCTTAGAAATTCTTGCAGAAAAATCATGGTCGCATATTTAAACATAGTGGTGTAAACAAGGGACGGAGTGCAAACATAATGGTATATACTATAAACCAGTGTTATGGGTATTGTGAGAAATCACGATAGGATACGCTCAAAAGTGTATCGTAAAGTGTATCAATATATACCGTGCGATACACGATACAAGCCTGTATCGTTCATACGCCTCAATCTTACAAAAATCCTGCTTGGAATGGATAATGATACATGTTAGGAGGCTTCCATAAATGGGCAATGGACGAATCGTCAAGCCGTGCGCAATCAAGCCTAAGGCTTTTCAAGCACGGGTTAGGAGGCAGCAGCCGGGGAACCATCTCCATCTTCGGCGCGATCTCCTGAATGAAACGCAACTCTAAAAACTCGGAAACGGGAAAAGGAGACAAAAGGAAAGAAATTGGTGGAAAGAGATAGAGCGGAACCAGTAAATGGAACGCAAGGAGGAAGGAAAGCGCCTGAGGGACGGCGCAATTGAAGGCTCTACAAGCAGCGGAGGCGGAGCAGAGCGAGGAGACGTCGAGCTTAGCCATGACAGTCTGGAGGAGCGCCTGAGGCAGCATCTCCAGGCATAGGGATTCCGCCGAAGACGACGACGACGACGGTTCATCGCCGGTGCCAGTGGGTGCCGTAGAACGAGGCATCCTCTGAGAGAGAGAGAGAGATCTTGTTGCAGAAGGCGGAGTACTTGACGATTTGTTTGTATTTTTGCGAGCAATCACGAATTTTAGTAAATTATCATTGTGGGGAAACCGAGGGAGATGGTGGAATGACATGTCACAATGACACGCAGACTCAAAGACACGGATTCGATCCATCCTTGGGACCTTGATGTTGTCAAGAATCTTATGGGGGAGTTTAACGTAAGAACTAGAACTGGTAAACGAGTCGATGGACCGGGTTCTTCGTGCTCGGCTCCTTTTTAAGAACTAGCATATGATCGGGTTTTATGAAAACAAAAAATTCATGTAGCTGATTTCATCTAGCATGAGAAAAGACTTAGTTATTGTTGTATCTTTTCGAAAAATTCATTATTTGATAAAGAGCCAAGCTTGAGTCAAGTTCAAACTTGCTTGAACTTGTTTGAACTCATTTTTGTGATTCATTTAGACATGGTTAAGACAATATGTTGGTATTGCTTGTCAATGATATAGTCTAACCCTTGAAGGAACATGAAAAGTATAAAGAAGCACAACCAGCAACAACTCTTCTAACTAAGGGGTCGACTCAAAAGTTGAAGGTCATCAGCTCATCGAGTTCATTCCCTGGGGCGCACATTGATCTGGCTTTGATGGTCTCGTTGTAGAGAGAGAAAAAACTGCAAGAAGAAACCAGCCCCCATTAGAGCATTTTGTGCTACAAGATTCGTGACAAACAGCTCATTCTTTCCGGCGACATCAATGAGCCGAGTCGAGCTGAGGTAAGTACAAATGTTTAACCCACTTAAGTCTCACAAACCGAATACGAACGAGCTGGTAACAAGTTGAATTGAGCTGTCCCAGCCAGCCCTAAGTAGGATTTTGTGAACGTAGAGGGCTGCTAGTTATTGGGCTTGTGATGGTTCATGCTGAGCTTGTTTAAGCTCAATTCGAAAGGCCAATGAGACTCAATGCTGAACAAGCCAAGCTACTGTTTTTTTTTTTTACAAGAGGAGGCTGAAGCCTAACATACAGACATGCATCCTTTCGGTGTCGAACTCCCCACCAGCAGCAACGGCGTTAGAGCACCATGCTGTCGAGCTAACGCTCTGGGTGCAGCTAAGGGGCTTTTCTAAGTTTATTAAGGCAAGTTTCACTACTATACAGCCTTCTTTAAACGCATCACTAGAGCAAAGATTTAGAAAGAAGCACTAAATAAAACCAAAATCAAATGGCATTTTATAGTAACAGGAGTTAGATAAATGGATTCTTAATGGCGGTTTTAGACTTATTTTGTTTTGGTAGAATGGGAGGTCGAAGGTAGATGGACACCTTGGGTTTCAAACTCGTGACCTTCGACTTATGAGTTGACCCCTTGGGCACAATACCATACCACGGTTTTAGTAACGGATCCAGAAATTTTGTTTTAGGTGGGGCAGACTTTTTAAGTTTGGGTGGAGTAGGCTTTAAAATATTTCAATTTTTTAAAAATTCAATTGTAGAAAATTTTTAGAACTTAGCGCCTCAATGTAGATCTACCATTGGACGGTTCGATACATGGGATTTTTAATGGCAGGTTTCATATTAGCACTTAATTGTCAAAACCAAAGATGTTCCATAATTTGTTGACAATTTATTTGAAGCATTTCTTTTAACTATTTTAAAGTATTCACCATCCGATTTCTTGCACTTGCACCCGATGGGGTTACTTACCCAAATATCTAAACTACATTAAGTGTCTCTTTTATAAATAAAAGAATAAATGAAAAGTTTAGAGGTATTTGTTTGAAAAGTACTTTGCGCAATTAGCCATCCAAAGTCTTGTGTGGCATGTACCTTATTGTTACAACATTTAATTCTTGGTAGTACGTTATCTTAAAAAACAAAACTTTATGTTCATATATATATATATAATATATATATAAGGATGCTTGATACATGACAACAAATTTAAACAAATATTAATCATCCAATTAGAAATACAATCCAAACAAATCTCAACTATTCAATTAGAAATACAATTAATTCATATTTAAATTTTAAAGTAAAAAATATATTTTTACATTTTACAAGTATAATTAATTTAAAAAGTATTTTTAAAAAAAATTCAAACCTCAATCATCCAATTTTTAAATTAAATGGATGAAATTTGTTTAGATATGCATATATATATATATATATATATATATATATATATATATATATATATATATATATATATATCGTACACTCTATATATACGTACACATGTAAATATACATGTATGACAGTCAATATCCTCCCTCCCCCCCAACACACACAATGAAAACAGACTTTTGCTGCCGTTAATTATTAAATGTGCTCAACAGTCGTATGTGCACATTTATGTTAATTAATGACAGTCCTAAGTGCACATTCAGATTAAGTTATATGATCTATAATTTACTGCAGGATTAAGTAATTCTTTCAATGGTGGACCGGTTGGAACCGAACGCTAGTTCCAAGCGTTTGCCAACCCGGTTAGAACGTATGGACATGACTTCCCTACGTTACGAAAGGCAAACGCAGAAAGAGGTACGTTGAGAGAGAGAGAGAGAGAGGGAGATCATGGGCGGAGCATCGAGGAAGCATCACTACTTGCTGTCATCGCCATCACGATGGCTTAAGAGGTGTAACTCCAGCCCGCTGCATCGGTTGTCATCGGCGGTGCTGCTTGTGCTTGTGGCTGTGAGAATCCTCTCTCCCTCGACGAACGTAGCCTCCCCTCCTCATGACTCCACTTCTTTGCTTTACAATCGCCAGTATGAGTCCGCTTCTTTTCTTGGCAATCGCCAGTATGCTCTCTCTCTCTCTCTCTCTCTAACGCACACAAACACAAGCACACACACAGTGTTTGCTCATTGCTCTTCTTGTGCAGAGGAAATGAATCAGAGAGTGAAAGGAAACAATGGAGGGAGGTGTTATCATGGAATCCGAGAGTCTTCCTCTTTCATAACTTCTTGGTACATCACAATACCAGTTATATATTATGGTGATTATGTTATGCAGATACTATAGTTGAATGTGCAGCAAGAATACAGAGCAACTATTGCTGCATCTTTGTACTCAACGCGCATCTACTAACTAA
Source organism: Brasenia schreberi (assembly GCA_036023115.1). Taxonomy (NCBI): domain Eukaryota; kingdom Viridiplantae; phylum Streptophyta; class Magnoliopsida; order Nymphaeales; family Cabombaceae; genus Brasenia; species Brasenia schreberi. The sequence continues at coordinate 18,484,946 of JAYKKT010000073.1, read as the reverse complement.
AACGCCATTTACTTCCTTACTCGTAATTCATTATTCCATTGACGAATGCTATAAGCAAAATTCCGTCCCTTGCTCTCGTTCAAAAACCATTGGTCAACATTGCATTTAGATGAATCTGGTGTGATCTCAAAGATGAGACAACAATGGATCACAGCCGTTTTAACCGGAAGCGGACGGGATCAGGAACCGGCGAAACCTGAACCCGGAACTAGAACCGAATCAAGGATCCCTGGGTTTCAAACCGAGACGAATGGAACCAGTGGTTTATACATTAAAACCGATACTTATGTTACATAACTTAAACATGTACTGCTCACATGAGGATCTCTTGGTAACACCTACGATTTTACGAGCGTTTACTATAATTTATGATGGATATATGCATGGGGTCGTTGGGTCAACAAGAACCCGACCAAAATGTGTATATATTATTGTAGCGATACATATAATGCACATATAATATAAATACATATATATATATATATGTATATGTATATGTATATGTATATGTATCAAGTATATTATATATGTGTATACATAATATACTAAGTATACATTTAAAACTAGTGATTTGATCTTTTCCATCTCTAACGCTGTCTATTCATGTTCAGTCATATTTTAAATTACACTGACAAAAAAACCATTCATGATTCAGTTTTCCCATATATATACGTACAAAAAAGTTCAATGTATATAACTAAATAGTTAATACAAAGCCCAGCAACAAATCCCTCGCTGTCCGGACTAGTGAGAATATCCCGGAAAATAACCACGGGAATTTATCTGTAATTATTTCCGGTTGTCACTCAGTTAGAATTGACACTAAACCCCTCAGAATATTACCTGATTCTAGTTTCCTGACGGTTTGTTACTGATTTCCGGCAAACAAGAACGGTCGGAACATTTATAAACTTTTAGTAACATTTCAATGGTTAACAAACCCCTTCTTCAGGCTTATGAAATTGGCTATCTGTGATTGGCAGGCAAAGGATGAGTGCGAGCACTTAATCACTCTTGGAAAGCCTCACATGCGAAAATCACTGGTTGTGGATCGCGAGACCGGCAATGGTACAGAAAGCAGGTGCTTCATCGATTCCATAGCTCTTTTCTAGTTTTAAGCTCAAATCTGGTGTGCAATATAGCTCACGAACTGTGCTGCTCTTGTCGTCGTTTTTTTGCCGGAAAGTTACCGAACAAGCCTCGGCACCTTCTTGGATAGGGGACAAGATGCAATTGTCAAGGGGATTGAGGAGAGAATTGCAGAGCTCACCTTCATCCCAGTAGGTCCGTTCTTTATAGACAGGATGCTTTTTCTCTATATAAATATGCTAACAACATAACATGTAAGTATATTCAAGCAAATCTTCATCATCCAATTCAATTTAAGAGATAGATGATTGTGGTTTGAATTAAAAAACAAAATATACACTTAATTCAAAATGTAACTTTTTTTTTGAATTAAAATCACATCTATGTGACACACATATTGATTGGATCCTGTTCACCACTTATGCTCCTTACTCGTGATTGGTCATTATTTTTCGAGGTATAATATAAAAATAATAATATTATATTTTGTTCTTTTTAAAAATCTTTAAAAAAATTAAATTATACTTATCTCATCGAAAAGCAATGAGTGAGCATGAGTAAACATCTTACAATTGAGTAGGATCTAGTTTTCCTATATATGTGTGTGGGACCTTGGTTTCAATTTTTTCGCCTATTAATACTTAATTCGCTCTACATTTTTTTCCTAGAAAACGGGGAGAACCTTCAAATCCTTCACTATGGGATTGGAAAGAAATATGCAGCTCACCACGACTACTTCAAACTTGATAAGTTAGAAGGACAAGGTCAAAGGGAAGCAACTCTTATCATGTACCTGTATGAGATTCACACTTGTTACTAATCATTTTGTTTTTTTGTTAGCCAAGCGCGGGTTAGGCATACCCTAACTAGATATGCGCAACTCGGGTATCGAACTCACAACCTTCAACTTGAAGGTCCTTTGAGTCGACCCCTTAGTGAAGAGAGAGCTGGAGCTCCTTGTGCCCTTTAATGATCATTTCTCTCGAAGATCCCCTCTTCTTCTAGTTGCTGAAGATGCAGTTTTGATTTCATTTGTTGTGGTGCAGATCAGATGTTGAGGAAGGTGGTGAAACAGTTTTCCCTTTGGTCTTGCCCAACTTTGCTGCTCCTTACTGGAACCAGTTGTCCCGTTGTGCCAAGCACGGGCTAGCAGTTAGACCAAAGATTGGAGATGCGTTGCTTTTTTGGAACACGGAACCCGATCTTACGCCCGATCCGCTAAGTTTACATGGTATGTAGTTTGTACGTCTTAAAATATTTGTACGAGAATGCAAGTAAAAGTAAAAAGATAAGAAATTAGATGATAAATACTTTAAAAGAGATGATAAATAATATTATTGAAAGCATAAAATATTATATTTCTTTTTATGGATGTAAGTGCTAATATGATACGGATCAAGTGCAATGGTCACTCGAAATTCATGCCCAGCCTTTACTTTGTGTGGAAAAAGCTTGATTTTGATTAGTAGGAAAGAACAATGCCTGTCAACAAGATGTGGTGACTCAAAAGAACCTTTAAGCTGAAGGCAAGATCCCAAACACACATATATGGTAGGGTTTTGCCTAATCTCATCTTGTCGGTCCCAAAAAGAAAGAAAAGAACACACTATATTATGCTTTTTTAAACGGGATCTTCTTGTCCTTACAAAACAAAAATCCTCGGGTGAAAATGTAGTTATAAAAAATTAGATGATGAACACTGCAAAAGAGACAAAATAAAATCAACTCAAAAAATAAAACCAAGGTCAAGCCTTATCTCACACTAGTCAGCTCTATCTTGTGTTGTAATAGTTGAGAAAATAATATCATGTTTTATCCTCTCGGTTCGATTCACACTTCGAGGCCTTCTCAGTGCAACAACTCACCTGGCTAGGGGGTCGACTCACACGTTGAAGGTCATGAGTTTCATCCTCGTCGTGTGCACCTGGTTTCGGTCTCCCTGTTGTGCCAAATGAAAACCACTTCAAGGTCTTCCACTTAACGAAGCAAAGACCCTCAAAAGGAAAAGGTTTTGTAGCCCCATGATAATGAAAAGAGTTTTGAGACTTGGTTGTGATAAGTGGGGAAACAATTTTTTTTTTTTGGTTTAACTGTCAACCTCTTTTTCTTATTATGGCAGAGAGTTGCCCTGTGGTTAAAGGAAGCAAGTGGTCAGCAACAAAATGGATGCATGTTAAAGAGTATGATCCCTAAGACAATATCACTCAGAGCTGTATTTGCAGGCACAGCAAGGATGATTATTTTGTGCCTTCTGTAGTGGTACTTTATTGAATCTGGTACTGTATTTGATTTTGCTTACTATATAAGCATGATTATTCTTTTTTTTTTGTCACAAGAGGTGGCCGAAGCCTAAAACACCCACTCATGCACCCTCTGGGTCGAACTCTCCACTAGCAGCAACGGCACTAGAGTGGGCTGCCATTGAGCTAACGCTCTGGGTGCACATGATGACTTCTTCTTCTTGAACTGAATTATACATCCTATGTCTAGGCCTGGTCGGTGCCGCTCGTGGTTTGGCTTGTTCGGACTCGTGATGAACTCGGCTGTGTTTGAATTGCCTTGTATTAGCTCGTTCAGTTAATCATTTAGAACTTTCATGTAATACATGCTAGAAAATTACCATGAGGCGGCTAATTGGATAGGTTTAATGTAATTAAATGGCCAAAACATTCAATTGTAGAAGAAAATAAATTTCGACTTAATTTCTAGGTAATAAATGAAATCTCAAAGGCAACAACTCTAACTTCAAGCTTGTTTTCATGGTTGGCCTCAGTTTTCATGGATGGGTTTAATGTAATTAAATGACCAGAACATTTAATTGTAGAAGAAAATAAATTTTGACTTAATTTCTAGGTAATAAATGAAATCTCAAAGGCAACCGCTCTAACTTCTATGAGCAACTGGTCTTCAGAGTCCTAATTTCTTGCACCTGTTGCCTACCAACCTAGTAGGGTTCAGCTCATATTGGACAAGGAGACGAGCTATGAACCCTGGTTGTGTTGACTGACTACGTATAAACTTGTCCTATCGAGTGGTTGCAGTGTTATCTTTTCTTGTTTTTACAAGAGGAGGCCGAAGCCTAAAACACACACATGCACTCTCTGGCAGTGGAACTCCCCACCAGCAGCAAAGGCGCTAGAGCACCCTGCTGTTGAACAAACTCTCTCGGTGCTGCTGCGTTATCAATTTACGAAAGCATGTTATTGACCAACTTAGTTCGGTGTATGCCTGTGTTCAATGGGGTCAAAAGTTTTATCTTTCAAATAAAGGTTTGAGTTAGAAAGCTTAACTTTTAACATCAACGTTGAATACTTTTTCTTTTTCCAATGAAAATATAGAAATATTGAATTCTCCATGTTAAGGAGCAAGCTTCTGGCCTCCCCTTTGTACCAAAAGAAAAGCAAATCGAGGCATTCAGAGCTTCAAGCAAGAAATGTATAAGGAAACCAGCCATGAAGAAGAACAGCTCACATGGCTAGGGAGCTTTACTCACAAGTCTCAGATCGTGAGTTCGACGAGGGGGGCGTGCATGCGTGCAAGAGACTCACCATGAACAAGCAAGAAATGTATAAGGAAACCAGCCATGAATAGACCCAGATGGGCTCCTGCTTGTTTCACTCGCTACTCTTTATCACATTGATCAACTTCCATTGGATTTGTATCTTTCCTTCCATATGGGATAATGTCCATCTCTTAACAAATAGGTGTGGCCTTTTCAAAACTTGGAACTCAAGAAAAGAACTAAGCATGTGAGAGATTCTCTTAATCAAGAAGATATACTTTCCAGTATAGCTTGGCTGTTCTGGTTTTGAAGCTTACATCAATACTTTCTCCAAGGAACTCCTATGGCTATATATTACAAATATGAACCCCCTTGATGGTTCTGCCGATCGGATGGTTATCACTTAGGTGGGTCCCACAGATTTCATTGCAGCCGTTCATCTGTTTGATGAAGGGCATCCACCACCACAATATGTGCAGTAAACTTTGGTTTTGATTGTCATCTGCCACTGCAAAATGAGAGTGTTGTGCTTCACCCAACCTTTGAATCCCCAGCAACTTAAAATCGCATTTCCGGTGAACTCCATCTGTAATTTGGAACAAAGTACTAATTTGGTTGCTTTTGATGTTTATCATCTTGGACAAGGGTATTTGAATAAGACATGATGTCATGTTTTTGTAAGTAATCCCGTAACAGACAAGACATATATTCTTCATCATTATCACAACAGAGTCTTTAGAGATTGAAACTGTTTTTAATGAACTTATGAACCACATGAACGATTTATCTTTAGATTTCATTAAATAAATAAGAGTAAACCGAGTACAATCATTAATAAAAGAGACAATATCTGTGACCATTAAGAGAAACAATACGACAAGGATCCCAAACATTATAATGAACTAATTCAAAAGGTTTTGACATTTAAACATCACACTAGAGACTCTATTATTGAAAAACAACTAAGCCTTTTCGCATACTAGATGGGGTCGGCTACGAATTCTTTGTTTCCACAAAACCCTATCATAATTTGTAGAATCCATGGTAGATAAGTCCGACAAAGTTTTACACTGACTGTCGGAAGCCTAACGCAACCCTCCTTCATTCGGGCTTGGAACCGGCCATGCAAGGGTGATCCCTTGGGCAGAGTTTAGTTAAATTCACAACACAAGGAACCCTCACACATGTGCAATACACATGCATGAATGAATGACCAGATTAAACGATGAGAAAAGATAATACTGTTGAACAGTATCAACAGTTATACGAAAACCCCCCAAAAGGTAATGAAGTTTAAGATCCGTAAATTCCCTCCCTTTAATCTCATATGTGGAATTGTGCACAGTCAATTCATAGTAGCTAATTTTTTTAGAACCGAATTGATCGAATCAGTTTAAAAATGGTCTTCTGGTGAATCAATTCAACCCCGCATACCCTGTTACAATTTCAATTTGCTTATTTCCTGATTTCAATTACGGATTTGGTCTCATTCAATTATCAAGGCAAACTGATTCAGAACCCGATTCTGACGACATTGGATGGAAAATTAAAGATTGTATGACATTTCATAAATAAATATTTTGATACCTTTAGACAGGTGATTGGTTGCTTCTCTATCTATTCAGATAGTCGAGAATATCTACGGATTTGATTGTATTGGGTTCCGTTCCATCATTATCAAGGAATGATCATTTGCAAGAAATCCCCTTTTTTTTACTTCATTAAGATTGCGATCTCTTTCCGTTTTAAAGGATGACCGCTCAGTTCCCCTGTTTGTTGCATATGTTTACTGCTCTAAGAGGAACACTCCGTTCATCCTTATTATCAAAATAGTGCAACCCATGAATGCGCATACTGATAAAGGCAAACAAACATAACCCAGAACGCTAAAATTGAGGACAATTATAATGACCATAGGTATTTTTTTCTGTTCTTACTCTCATATTACAGCTCCAAAGGGGAAATTTATTGCCTTTGTTGCCGCAGAAGATGAGATTGATCATCCTCAACTATAGCATGGTATTGATCCCCTTGGTGCAGTTGAAGAGACATCCTTTCAAAAGTATGATACACACAAACCTACCAATAATCCTACTAGGGAACATTGCTTCATATCCACGGTAAGGGATTCCTTGCTTCCAACAGCCCCCGACCTAAAACGTTATGAAAGGGTATTTAGTAAGTAATAAAATTTATTAAGTTAAAAGTTAATAAAAGGATAGACATGTACTGTTGGGTAACATCCAGGAAAGATTGGACCAAACCTAAAGTTAGGGGTGCATTCGCTCTCTAAGGTGAAGACAAAAAAGGCAAAGTTGCATCTTCTCCATGACTCCTTATACAGCAAGTTCCCCTATAGAGAGGTGAAAACGATAAACAACAACCATTTTGTTTCCATGCTCAACAGGGTTGCACTAATTCAAATTTTGATTTTGCATAGAAGGTTCCCCCATAGAGTGGAAAAAATTATACACGAGAACAATTTTGTTTTCCTATTGAATGGGGTTGCAGTAATTCAAAATCTGACCACTGTTCATTGAAACCATTCCCAGAGAAATGCCTTTGAAGGGCTCCAATTTCTCAAAATCCCCATACTTTCAGGGTGGTTTTGAGAGAAAAGGAAAGTGAATGGGTTTGGGACAGAAAGAGACTTCGACAATGAGCCCTCTCATGCAGCTTTTGGGTTAAAAAACACTCTATCACCATTTCTTAACACTTGTATACTATACTGCACCATACAGTGCAATACGACCCTATATAGTATGTTATGAGGCATACACACTGATAAGTGGGTTATGTACCTAGATCGTATCAACTCATTTACTAATATATGATATTTACAACATAAGTATGCAATGTTTAACTTGAAAATCTTACCCTCATTTTGCATGTCAGAGAAGACCTTCCTACTCAACCCACTGAATTATTCTTTTCCTCCTTAGACATAGTAGCAAACACTCATCGCTTTCCTAACGAAATAATGCTTGACTGATTGAGAGTAGTTGTGATAATCTTAACAACGTTCCCATGAGTATCGTGACTATGTGGACCTTTAAATTGGCTTTGCAACTCGATTTAGGATTTGCATTCTTTTCCATCTTGAATTGAAACTCCAACTTTTGTTAGAAAAGATAAAGGAACAAGAAGATTCCATGAAAACATGGTGGAGACAAGTCAATAATGTATCTGTGTCAAGACAATGTTTTAGTCAGACACTACATGGTTCGGTTTTATTGATCTATACGTAGTAACGTACCTTTTTTGGTTCTCCACTTCTTTACTCGTGTTCCGGCACAAGAACAGTCTTGTCATGTCAGATAACACATATGCCTATCTTCCAAATTACCTGATTGTTGCCGATGCTTACAGGACGTGGTCACGGAGGACCCCACATAGATGAAAGAGAGCGTATCTCGATTGGAGGAGAGAACAGGGAACTCCATCAAAGATTCAATGTTCTCATTAGACCAGGTGTGCCACTGGAAGGGCTATCCACCGATTCCATAATCCTTTCCATCTTCTAGGTTCTCAACTCATTGCAAGAACTAATTTATGAAAAACAATGCAGGGAACAATCAGCCCATTCGAGAATAATAAGATCATTGAGAGTTCTGTATGAACAGAACAGTGCAAAGAGCCGTCCTGAATAGCACAGCACATAAATCTTGGTGTTAGATATCTCCTTGTTATAACTTCATTGCAGGAAATCGGACAGAAAGGGGAGCAACTTCTTGAAATCTCCAGCAGTAAAGTTGATAAGATCTAAGTGAAAAGACTCCACTCTCGAAGCTCCTCCAGCAGATGGAATCTTCTGTATTGCTGAACCATGGTTTGGATAAGGCCATCCCTCAATCTGGGTGACAATATTTCTTTTGGGAGTTTACATCCCACACCCGTCTCATAACCAGCAACATGCGACCTAGCAACCAAAGACGAAACCTGTAAGTTGCTAGTCCAAGGACCAGTTCAAACTCAAGTGTTCTTTCCTCTGCCAATATTAAAATAAAGTGCTTTCCCTCGAGATCTGCTAAGGCTCAGTTCTTAATCCTTTTCTGCTTGTATGTTCCCTTAAATGTTTGAATTCTCTCTTTTTCTTCGTTCTTCCACTCTTGTGCTTCCTTTACCCTTTCGTCCTCTTATTCTCCTTCATTTGATTATATTTCAGAAGTTAGGAAAATGGAAGAGGAACCCTATTCTAGTGTTGCAAAATATTTGATTATTAAAATATAATTTCTCGCACTGACCACCCACTATCAAGGACTGCATACATAGATTCAGAGAACCAAAGATTTAAACTTACCCCAAAGATCCGCCTGTCCTAATTACACCAGATGTGCCACCTTGCAACGGAAATCGGCCAACTCCACAATGCTTTGCATCTTCTAGTCTTCTCCACTCGTTACAACATTTTATCTCAGAATAATGCAGGGAAAAATCAGTCCATGCCAGAAGAAGAAGCTCATCAAGAACATGACATGACTAGAACCAAAACCAGGAGATGTCCTCAATAGTGCAGCATATATAGCAGTAACTGCTAGATTGAAACCTTTGGTTTTAGGTATTTATGTGTCATAAATTTATCCTGGGACATCAAACAATGACAGGAAATGCAACCTTTCCAGCAGATGGAATCTTCTCAATTGCTGAATCCGGGCGAGAAATTCGCCGAAATTTTGTCCCATGCCTGTCTCATGACCAAGAGTGGGCTACCTAGCAACTCTTTTGAGGCTAGGAGAAGAAGATTGACATAAGCTGGTTTTCAAGTTGGTAGAGTCCAAGGACCAGTCTAAATTTGAGTGTTGATTCCACTGCCAATCTTCAATAGTGTACTTATTGATGTTTGAATCCGCGACTTATTTTATGTATTTCCAACTCCTGTTCATCGTCCTCTTCCCCTTCATTTTATTGTATTCGGAAAAAAATAGAGAGGAGACTTGTTCAATTATTCTACTGGAGAAAATTATGATTATTAACGTATGGGTTCCTCACAATAACCAGCCCTCACATCAAGGTCTGTACACATGCGTGCATAGACGAACATAGACAAACATGACAAAGGGCAAAGAACAACTTATTTGAATTGAATTGATCATATTATCTTTCAGCCTTCAGAAGACCCAACGTTTATACAAAATGCTGTTAAGATAAGACACTTGTTTCTGTTGTGATAACTAACCAATAATGTTATCAAAGTAAAGTGCAGGTTTCAAGACAAAAGAACGGTTTTAATTTGGAACTAACTGAGCACTCTTCAACAACCTCAAGCAAAAGCCATAAATGGACCGAGATGATTTAAATAGTTCAAAAAGAACTTCCTACAGAGGCACTTGAATATTTGACCTCAAACTATGACAGAGGAGGATCATGTATTATGAAGATTAGATCCCGTTTACTACACATTGCAGAAAGAATAAAAGATACAATCAAAGATGGAAGAACTCTTGATTGGAGGACATGCTTCTAGGAAATTGCCTTGATCTGATTGTGAACAGAGTGCAAAACAGAGAGTTTTTAGAGGGCATTCCGTCATTCAAGTACTACCACCTTTTAAAATAAGAAGCATATAACAACGACCACCATTACCCTGAGCCCTGAATGCAAATGTTACAAGTATCTCAAAGAGAAGTAGAAGACTACCTCTACCGAAACCATAGAGGAGAAACTGTTACACATCCCTCCCGAACTCCACATGAATCAATTGAAAGCAGCTTGTAGGTGGTCTATTGAAAGTCAACTGACATGGCCGTCTACTGGTTGCAGAGACCTCCTGCAATGCATATAGTTTTCCAATTTCACAGATCATGCATACAACTCATCGTATGCCATCAAATTTCTGCCTTTGCCAAAATACAGCAAAAGGAAATTGGTGGCATGTTTCATTTACATACCCTGTCAAACAGAAAGGAAAGTTCATTTAAATCCAGGAAATTGCAAAACTGAAGAAGTTCCAATCAGAAAAGCAATGACTCCTCACTCTGTTTCTTATACGAATGGTTTTGCCATGAGCTTCCTCCTTGGTAGATAACAATTCAACATTTCTGAAACTTGTTCTTCTACCCTGCAATCTCCAGCTAATCCAGTGCGAGAAGATAATTCCCATGGCAAGCATAGGACCACTCCAATGCAACCATTGTCCACAAGAAACAAAGGTAGCAATAATTGGCCATCTTATGCAAGAAAACCATATGAAATCATAGCCCAAGATGCATGATAAAAGAAAGCAACCGGAGTGCTACCTAAACTCATTTCCTTTAACTGGTTAAGTGGCAAATTATAGCTAACAATATTTGGAAAGCCACAATCACACCAAAAGGCTATTCTGAGCGAATTCCCCCACCCACCTGCTTTCCCTAATTTTCTACTTTTAGTATATGGAATTCAATTTGTCCAGAGGTCAGTTTAGCACTCACACCCGTTGCAGAAACGCTCTTCTAGGTTCAAGTATTAAAACCATGCAAGAAACCATTACAATCGTTCATCTTTGCCGGTCAATAAAATGATGATTCCTAATCAAGAATATACAATCACTCAGCACAAGGATAAAATAAGTTACAACCACTCATTAAAACCACTCTGTTAGGATCAAAATGATAAGAGGATGACTAAAGAGGGATGAAGGAAGGGAATATAAGTCACCACCCCAAAAATACAAACACAAAAAAATCATTCAGTCTTCCAAGCATACAAAATCAACGAGAACGCTAAACCAGCTTGCTGCAATTGCTTTTCCCTGAGTACCGACCATGGCAACTTTGAGGAAGAATCAGAGAATTGCTGGCTCGACCACAATTTCTCGGCCGAAAGTGAAGTCTGAAACATGAACACAGCACTCCCCACAGACTGACTAAACAGCCAACTGTGCACGTCCCAGTACACCTCAACGGGCAATCCATCGACCAAAATCGTTTGATTTCCGCGGAATTTCCAGGACAAGCGCTTCACCTGCATCACCATCCTCTTATCAATCCGGATGGTAAGGCAGGGATCGCTTGTCCCCTCAGTATCACACTCGATCGCCAGATCGTGAATCGTCCCGTTGTCACAGAATTGCGCCTTCGCGCAATAGACCCTCTTGCCGAAAATGTGTTCCCTCTTGGTGACGAACGCCGGATTCAAAGTGGCTACGCTTGCATTAGTCTTTCGATACGCTTCCTTTCGAAGGTCGCCGAGAAGAAGAACCATCTCGCAATCAACGACGAGGGCGAGGTAGTAACCGTCGAGAGGCTCGGGTCCCGAGCCAAACCTCGCCGAAGAGAGGTCCCAGAAGATGTCGACCCTGCTTCGGCCGCCGGCGAGGTCGAGCGACTTCGATCCTTTCCTCTTCGAGAAGAGCCATGGCTTAAGATCGACCTTGCAGACGGATTGAGACATCGCGTCGTCTATGCCGACGCTCAATCCTTGACCCATCAGACTCTTGCTCCACGTTACCGTGATCAAGCAAGAGCGTCCACAAATCTTGCTTTGGTACACACAGGTAACCGAATTCTGCGGGATTTGCCGCCCGCTCGACCATGAAGACGAAGAAGAATCGGCAATTTGAACGCCGTTCTCCCCAAAACAAGAAGGGAAGTCTCTCATCTTCACCTCTCCTTAACTATTGTCGGTTGAAACGCTCAAAATCTTTGTTGGTGTCCCTCTTCTAGTCACTTCTTGCTTTCTTAAATCTTCAGTGGTGTCTTTGGTTGCATTGAAAGACGAAACAGAAACGTCTTCGGCAGATGCCGTAGAAGCAACCGATTGAAACCAGAGCTCGCTAACCTCCAAATCAAACAAGCAAACCCACTTGATGATTTCCTCCAACTAGACTCGCACATGAATCACCGCACAATTTCACCTAGTCGGCGTCCCTCTTAGAGAGACCCAGAGACAGAAAGAGAGAGACTCGGAAGAAAAGAGAAAGAGTGAAGAAAGAGAAAAATGAAGCGTGTGAGGAAGGTGACTGTCAGACTGCTACAGAGAGCAGGTTTTTGGGGATTTTACCCGTTCAACGAAGGATGAAGAAGAAACGAATGAAGAGAGAGAGAGAGAGAGAGAGAGAGAGAGAGAGAGAGAGAGAGAGAGAGAGAGAGAGATGTGATAAAAAACGAAGATGGGCGTCATCACACTCGCTGTAAAGCTCCAAAGGTATGATACCAACGTTAGACAGCAGTAAAAGGAGCCATCTCTCTCTCTCTCTCTCTCTCTCTCTCTCTCTCTCTCTCTCTCTCTCTCAACTGACACTTCCGCATGCATAACAACAAACTCCTGCCGGATTAACGAAGAACCATCATTAGCATCGACCCAAATCGCTTTACCAATAGCAATTAAATTCGCTCCCCGTTTTTCTCTTTTAAACTGTGTCTCTGAAAGCCAAGAGGTCGTGCAATTAATGCAAAACCACCAAGTAACGCTCCATGATAGAAACCCTTCGGCGAGTTTGGGTGATATATGTGCAAGGTGACCCTGTCAGATCATGGCCGATTCGAATTCTATCAATTTCTTTGACAAATTCGTCGATTTGTTTAAAATCATACCGTTAACATGCTTATCTCTCTGGTTTTCAGCTTCAGGAAATAATTATAGAAAACCCGAAGTTTTCTATGATTGTTGGGTCGTTATCACGATATTAGCATGACAAAAGCTTACTGTGGCACTCAGACCGTGAGCTCAACGGTAGGGCGCGTTACTGCTGGTGAGGAGTTTTAACTTTCCAACGATGGATTTGTGGATGTGCGGTAGGCTTCTGCCTCCTCTTATTAAAAAAAAAAACTTATTATGAATATAGATATAGTTCAAGAAACCGCTGGAATCAAACCAAATCTTTGAAACCTAATCAAATCGATGATTTGGTTCAATTTATATCAAATGGTTTGGATTGGTTTGGTTCAGTTTTAACAGGAAAAATAATTGGCTGTTTGGTTCACTGTTCCAATACTGAAACCGAACCATAGAAGAGTATATAAATTTTTTAACTTTTAGACCTACGGGAAAGAAGGACATCGAACAAGACACATTTTTCGGTCATTTGGCTAAGATCAAATGTAGTATATTTTTTATCAATTTAATATTCGATAAGTAGTAATTGATCACATGATATTAAATTATTTTCTTTTTTAAAGGGTATCACCCGAGATAGTTTATTGCCCGGCTCCATGACCGTCGTCCCAGCGTTGCATTATAACAAGGGCCTGACACACCCTTATATAAGTCCTCATAAGTTTATAAGTTATATACATATTTATGTGAGAGAGTTTTATATTCTCATATAGAATTTGGATCATAGATCCAAATAATAAGAGAACATAATACTCAGTCTTTAACCAAACTCTAACCGCATTGAACCGGTTTGATTCGAGGTTAAGGTAAGAACAGAACAAAATCGAACTGTGAATACCCCTAGATTAGACCATTAATTTGTACTTTTTTTAATATAAAGTTTATTTATTTCGATTGAGAAAGGAATCCAAACCTAAACCTTGTTGGTTCTTAGTAAACCGGGGTCTCAGGTTGAAATCATCGGTTCTCGTTCTACCAAAACCGGAATACTAATTCGCTTTATCTCGGACCTTAGTCTAAGTTGGTTCCAGTTCTGTTTAGTTATAGTTCCATTTGAAATTTGTTATTAAACAAAAAGAGAGGTTTTGAAACTGAAACCAAAATAATGACTAGAAATCGAGGGTTTTGGCAACTGTTTGGTTCCCCGATTGGTGGAGAAGCAGAAGTCCTTGTTTTAGGCTTGGTGCTTGTTTTGGTTCTTTCGGTTTTATGGCGGTTTGGTCCCGACTCAACTCATCGGGCTAAATCCAAACTAGACACCTCCATCCAAACTCAAAACAACAAAGTAAATTATTAGGTATGAATGAGAGGTGAACAAAGAATTCATGTAGCCGATCATATCAGTATAGGAACAGGCTTAGTTGTTATTTGTTAGATGGAATGTAATAATGAAAAATGTCTGAATAAATAAATAACTTGGTTTTGGTTTCCATTTATTTTGTATTATTAATATGATCTTGCGAATTATTTGGTTTGAAAATATGCGCTTGTCAATAAAAGTTTTGCACATTGACCAACATAGCTAGATCTATATACTTGCATCTAAACTTAGACATGGCTGACTTAGAACCGGCTCAGCATATTAAATCGGAACTGAACCGGATGAGCAATTGGCTGAAATTAGAATCGATCAAATCAAACCTGCAACCAGAATCAGAGACAACCCATTCAATTTTAGTTCTACCTTTAATTGAACCAAAACTGACAGTTCTAAACCGACGGTTTCACTTTTCTCCATTCTCAAATTTCTCAATGAATTCTTCTGGTTTCAACTGGTTTAAGATTAAAACCAGAAGTGGTTCGGTCCCAGAAAACTGGAATCAGCCATGTCTAGAAGTAAGTAAGTCAGAAACATGATTAGTAGTTGTGCACGTCAAGCAATAGCTCACCTGCCTATGGGTTGGACTCACAAGTTGAAGGTCACGAGTTCGTCACCTAGGGTGTGCATCTCACTTCAACTTTCCCATTATACCCAGAAAAAAAAAGATGGTCACTTATAAATATGATTAATAATCTAATAAAAAAACAAGCCTTATCATTAAGTGAATGGCTACATGGCTTCTTGGGTGCCATTTTTCTCTATGTTGTGATACCATTATTTATTATTGAATCACCTCATAGGAAAATTGGCAATTTGTTAATGAAAACCAAACCTTTTCCCTTATTAATCAATAGGGATGGCAATGGGGCGTGTGGGCGGGTCAGGGATGGGTATAATTACAACAAGCCCTATACCCGAACCTCATTTTCTTGCCCCATGGTGTCCTGTTACCCACAGACGGGTTTGGGGTCGAGTCCTTTTCTTTTCCTCCTTTGGATAAAGGGTGCCTTACCTCACCGAAATAATATTTTAAAATTAAAAGTATCTTTCTTTATAATCAAATTATTTGTAAATCTAACCCAAATAATTGATTTTTTTTTAAGGTTTATTAGTTGAAATTCTAAAACCCAATATCTCTTTCTCTCTCTCCCTCTCATGTGCGCACGCGCCAAGTTGTGTGTTGAGTCAGTGTCCTGTATGAATTAACAAGGTCTGGATTTGGTAACAATATAAACAAATAAAAATTACATTGAGGTGTAGAATCAATTGAGGACCCTACGGATCGAGTTGTCATGATTCCTGAAAGCGGGTTTTAATGGATTGGGTCAATAAGTGCATGTTATAAATGTATTAGTTGGGTATGAAAGGGAGTTAGGTATGAACTAAATTGGGACTAAACTTGCACTACCAAACTATGTGTTGTATTGTCTTAATATGATTCTGGATCTCGGCCCGTTTTCAACCAATTTGATGTTTATACTTAATTGTTTTCTCCATTTCATCAATCCAATTCGGTTCATCGACTTCACCTAATTCCTTTGTTCTTAGCATCAAATGGAAGACAAAGGAGTACTCAAGCTTAAAGGTGTGTTTTGTACATGCATTTTGCAGCTGTTTTCAATAGGGGTGACAATGGAGGCAGCGCAGGGCATGTTTTCACCCGCACCCTCACTGGAAACTTATTATTAGACCCCGCTCCGCCCTGCGGGTCTTGGCAATCAAACCCCACACCTATAAAATAAATTTTGAAAGGAAAATTTTGTTTATCTCATATATTGTACATAAAAATATAAATCTAGTATACAATATTTCATATTATTACATCAGAAGTGATTACATGTATACATTTATATTTATATAGAATATAAGGGATCTAAAAGAAAAGACCATATACATAATGAGGTTATTAGAAACAAATTAGGAGTGGCACCAATAGAGGATCAAATGAGAGAACATCGTTTAAGATGGTTTGGACATATAGAAAGAAGATCAAAAGAAGAACATATAAGAATAGAAAAACTAAATTTGGAAAGTATTAAAAGAGGTAGAGGACGACCACAAAAGTGTTGGAAAGAAACAATAAAGAATGATCTAGCTTATTGGGAGTTAACTGCTAACATGGCACACGATAGGGATTTGTGGAAACAAAGAATCCATGTAGCCGACCCCGTCTATGGGAAAAGGCTTAGTTGTTGTTGTTGTTGTTGTTGTTGTTGTATATAGGGATCTAAACTATATTCTTAGTATATAGATAATATGTACACGTGTATTCAGTAAAGCATACATAAATACATACACACACATATTCGCCCACCCTATGGGATATGGATTTTTTTCCCTTAACAACCCACCCCATGTAGGAGCAGGGAGGGGTGAGTACTCGCTGGATGGGATGAGATTGCCATTCCTAGTTTTCAATAAGCATATATGCCTACAGTATCAAACTCAGGTGAGCTATTGCTCTTTGTGCTACTAAGAATATTTTGATATTCTAACAAGCATAAAATTTTCTCATATTGCCTAAACATTCAAAATGGTGACACCCTCTTAAAATTGTCACCTTGTCAAGTTTAGAATAAAAATATTTTCACTTTGTCACATTTTTATCAATAAATTTTGGTCTCTATGCTAAGAAAGACTAATTCTTTGACGTTGTGAAAGGGAAATGAAAAATGTGTTCTTAATTGTGTTGGAGTTAGATGTTAATATGACGAGATCGAAAAACAATCATGCAATAAACTCATTTAATATTCAAGATACATAAATCCGATAAAATTTTATGTTGGTTGTCCGATACAACCCTCCTTTTTAAACTGAGCCCGATCATACAAGGACGATAGCTTATATGAGCGAAGTTGTTGCTGTAGCTTACCCACTTGGTATGAGAAAAGGCTGGGTTTTGCAGTGCCCCTTCTCTCTCTCCTACACAGGCAAACACTTTCTCTCTCATGATACCCATTCTAACACCAATCTCACACGTATTGTCATACATTAAGATTATTACCACAACGGTGCCCACACATTATAAGAATTATATTTCCATGATATATTGACAATATTTACTATATCATATCTCGTTCGTCGCATTTTACCACTTTCAGTTAACTTATTGATACCAAAACCAAAACCAAGCCTTATTCAGCGACAGATAAGGTCTACATAAATTCTTAGTTGCCACTATGCCCTATCTTAAGCTTTTTTCCACCTTAAGCCTTTTCCCACTCTAGAGATGTGGCACAATAACTCTCAAGGAGACCACCCATCTTAATACTATGTTTAACTTCTGATTTCGGATGAAATGAAATGCAATAATGATGAAAATATCAAGATTCGACCAAGTTTTAACGTCGTTGGCTACATAATGCAAATCCTCCTCCTATATCTTGCTTCCGCATGAGATACCCCATCTTCGAAACAAGAAGTTCAGTGACAAAGTTAATTGGATGCAACTTTTGAGAAGAACAACAAATGACTTTTGGATAGAGTGAATGCACCACCATACTGTCTAACGAAAGATATGGGGCCTAAACTTCTAAAATAAATTATGATAAATAATTAAGGAGCAGTATGGCCATATAATTCAATTTGCCTTGTGCACATACGATAATTCACAGAGAGAGAGAGATGTGGATTATGGACAACAGTGGGGACAAACAAGAAGACAAAGAGATGCGGTATAAGCCAAACATTATTAGGAAGACGATATCACGAGAGGATAACAATATTACTTAAAATATTATTCCTATCGAAGCAACCTATTACAATAAAGAGAAAGGCAATCTATTACTTGATGACACGTTTCTGACAAAATTTGATCCTCACTTCGTTTGGTCCGACATCGAGGATAGCTTTTGACGATTTAATCTCCTGTCAATACGGAAAGAGATATGTCGATGAATCCGAAGAATCATAGTCGCGCTATACATTCTCTGCTACAAAAATGAAATTTAATTCGAACGTCAGAACAATTTGTGACACTCCTGCGGCCCTGCCCAACACCAGCAGATGGAAATCTGAAAGAGCTTACAGAATCAGTATGAATTGTGTGACGATGGATTAATGGGTAGTGGGGGTTTCTCGTTTATCTTCTCAAGATTCGAACCTTCTTCAACGCTTGTTGTACTTGTGCCAACAAAGAAGCATTACGACGCATCTTCGGAGAATGTAGAATCGCGACTTCTGTTCCTTCGCCACGGCAAGGCAGCCGGTGACGGAACGCGACTCGGCTCTTGCCCATCGATTCGCCGGCCTCTGCGGATGACAAGAGATGCACTGACCCATCGCTTTGTTCTACCCGGTAAAATTTGAGAATTGCAATGCCACCTTTTCTCGCAATATGGCCAAAATGATCTTTCACTCGCAAACTCCAAAACAAACCTTCACAATCCTAATATACAAACTATATGAGCTAATTCGCAGGAAAATCGAACACCCACGAAACTCAAAAACCAATCTTCTTCTCACTCAAATTAAACGGAAAAATAGACGTGGTGGATGAAGGCGGAGCGTGCATCCCGTGTCAAAACCCCTATATCTAATTTTGGGGACGCGCGCAGACCGCCCCTTTTTCCTCCTTGTCTAAGTATTCTTGTGGGAGAAGGAAGCGAGTGCCCAAAAAACGCTGTTTTCTGACCTGGCTTTGCTAATTTTGGCCAGGTTCGGCATGCTGCCGTCTCTTCTCGGCACGTGACATTAACACGTGCGGCTTTTAACCCCTAATTAGAGAGAGAAGCCGGAATTTGGCAATCGTTCGTTCCAAGGAGCGGGAGACAGGCGAATTCTGGTTATCTACCTTCATCTTTGTCTCATCCTTTGTCTTATCTTTTCCATGGACGGATTGTAGCTTAAGGATTCTACTGTGGGAAGCCAAGGTGAGAGTTAGAGTTTTCTCATCCTTTTTCTTATCTATTGTCATCTTATACGTTGTTATTTCAGACTGTATGCTTTTCGTTTCACCTTTTTATACTATAGGAAAGCTCTATTGTTGTTATGTTCTGATACAAGGGTAGGTGTGAAAATCAAATTCAGGTTCATTTAATTTGAGTCTGAATAGGAGCATTAGATTGTTTTGTTGATTTAGAAAGTGGGTTTCGTCAATTTGAGTGCAGTTTATGCGTCCTGAAGTTTTGATCAAGGTGAGATAATGGATGCTGGTTCTGCTGAAATACAAGATTGGGCAGCATGTTCTGTTTGGTTATAGTTAGATCAAGTATATCTCTCCTTGTTCAGATTGATCATTATGAGCTATATGTCATGTCCGAGGGATGTAGCTAAGGTCGCTGGTGTCAGACTGTTGGCTTGACAAAAGACCATTCATTTTTGTAGGCTAAGTGTCTGTGCTTGATACCGAGAAGTACATAATGCTTACGTTTGAAACTTTGAAGATTCACCTAGTTAAATTTTGAGATTCACTTTATTTTCTTGGTAATAATTCCAGGTTCTTATAACATCTTGGCTCGATAAGCATACGCATCAATAGTCAAGGTTAACACATGAGAATTTTCTGTTGCGCTTACGTATGCAGTACCTGTCTAGTATCAGTTTATGTTGGATGAAGATGATGGATATAAAAATCCGCAGCCGATTCTGTCATTCAAGTCGCATGTTGCCTTCTACCACATCGTCTCAAATGAAGTTTTACCATTACAATCCATTCCTGTAATTCGGAAACCGTAGGAGGTTGATTCAATATGGAATTCAATTCTTGATGGTTGAATTATCCATCACAGTTCTTGTGGAGTTTGTAATGGTAAACCATAAAAACATGTTGGATTTTGATTCGAAGTATCTACCCTTTAATCTTGCCTTTGAGAAAACCCTGTCCACCCCACAACAGGATGACTTTCTGTTAATGGCATAGTGATATTGAAATATTGTTTATCATTTTACAAATGATTCTATGCGTTCTAATTGAAAATGACTTGATTGACATCCGCATGTTTCAGTGTTAGCTAAATTTCTGCATCTAAATATTCGGAGACTAAGAGGCTTCACCTGGCTATATCATTCTTTATTTTCTTTGTTCTTAGAATATGCTGTTTAAAAACTCACTCATGATGCTTCTTGGGTTTGTTGCATGTACTATTAACTTTACTGCATGAACAAGTGTGTATCTTTGTGCCAGTCTCAGCAGTTTATTCTTGTTCTGATACTCCAACCATCTTTAAATGTGGCGTTGCTTTTGCCAGTGTTCTATTTAGCTTGTCTTATTGTTTGAACGAAGCTCAGTCTTGTCAATTACTCATGCGCCATGTTTTTATCAGAGAGTTCTATAAAGTATCAAGCAAATGCAATTATAGCAAGAAACAAAGCAGCCTTTCAAGAAAAAGAAACAAGAAAACAACTTCTGAACGTGGCCAGCTCATTATTGATGTAATTGATTTGTTTTGGTTGATGTTACAGACATGCTATTTTATGGTGCTATGAGCGATGATGGCAGAACCATGTTAAGATCCTCGTGTTGTTGTTTTAGATTACTGATAGTTTTCTGCCAACCATTCATTTGACAGATCACTCCCATGATCCCTCGCCCTGCCCCACCCCATGAACATCTCTATTAGTGGTTTCGAGGATTGAGGTATATTCCATTATAAGGTTGCCTCTCCTTGATTTTGGAAATCAAGAGTGAATTTATGTAAGACTTGAGTACAACAAGAGTAAGTGTACTGCATGCAACTTTAAAGGTGGTAGCGGGTCCTTTTTTTGTCAATGCATCTCTCAACATGTTTGTCCTTGTATTGTCAAATGGGCAGGCGGTAATACATATTATGGTTTGCTTTGACGTTATTCCTGTCACTGTAATTACACAAGGTAAAGCATGCAGAATGTGTGTGTGTGTGTGAGAGAGAGAGAGACAGAGAGAGAATGCAGTGCACTGACGCGATTTTAATTAATCCTTGAGTTTGTTGACTGCTGCACTTGTTTGTTTAAATTCCATGTCACTTCATTGTATCTATTCAAAAGCATCCACTGTTTCCTTATTCTCTGAGAGTAATGTTATTTCTCAAATCTTATAAACAATTTAGTGTATCTGTATGATTACACCGTATTCTTTTTTTGTCCTTGTCAAACACCTGGGTGATCCTGATAATTTCATATTTCAAGGTGAAAGTTTGGTATTTTTTATTGGCCTTTTTATGCATATATGAAAGGTTTATGCTGGTCTGAATAATGTTGAGCAACAGATGGAATCTTATGCACATGGAGATAGGTTAATTACGTTGCTACTTTGTTAGAGCTGTTCTATCGCTTGCTAAGTAACTTGCAGCCGATAAATCATTGTATAATTTGCCCTGTTAATGCATATCTGGGTTTACATCATAGCGAAGGATTATCCCTTTTTTCTTACAGGAAGGTTATTGTTTTGGACTGATAGGGATTCTTCAACCTGCAACTTTATCCAGGTATTGTAATCTTTAAAATTTGTATTGGCACTCAGCTCTTCCATGAATCATGTAACTGCTTCTTTCAGCTGAAACGTGGGTAGGTTGGAATAATTCCTTTGTTGGTTTTGACAAATCGAGTTGGCGAATTGGCAAATACGTAAGCTGTCTCCGCTTGTCATTTCACACAATGAGTATCTTTATGCATTTTAGTTGCTGAGTTCACAGAGTTCATCACAGTGGGAGACAAGCCTCGCATTTGAAGATTGAGGATCACATGAACTCTCTAAGGTTGCAGCAGAGCAATATATTTTGGTTATTTCAGATTGAGTAGAACCTTGCTCAAGTTTCAGGGAATTCCAACCATTGGGTTTTGTGTTTGTAAAATCATTTTATTTTTTTAGAATTATAAAATCAAAACCAAGCATTTTTCCCGCGCTCTATGTAAGGTTGGCCCAAGTTGTTTCTTAGTCAAATTTCCAAACCTTTGAGAAAAGCGGGGTTCCAAAGCTACAAATAAAGAAAACAACTGAAAAGCAGCTGATGTGCTTGCAAACTAATTTTAGCTTGACGATGCGTCTGATTCCTGAATATTATTATTCGGCACCTGCTATCGATATACAGCCACAAGTACCAAATTCATCATTTCGTTACACCTTGAACTTGCATTGAAGATCTCTCTCTCTCTTGTTTGATATGTACAGGGTGTCTTGTGTCTATACTGTCTTCGGTGGATAATTTTTACTTTTCGATCTCTAAGATAATGGTGGAGTTTTTTAATTATGAACATGGTGCATTAATTACAAAGTACAAAAAGTAGAATGATATTTTTAATTCAAATCTCTCCAAATCAAACAATGAAGGAGATTTTGAATTATGAACATGATGAATTATATGTAAAATATAAAAAAATATAATAGTATTTTTAATTCTAATCCCTCCAAATCGAATAATAAAAATATTTATGCAAGATTATCTACCCGAAGACATTATATGTTAAGACTCCTTTCCATGGCTGCTTTCTATCATTTTCTTCATGCTATTTCACTAGCTGAAACTCGTCAAAATTGTTGGTGTCATCACCAAAACCACATTAAAAAAACAGGTCAGAACTCGACCCACAATCTCCACGATCACGCTAAAAGATCAAAACAACGAGCAAGAAATTAAAAGCGAAAGAAAGATTACACAGAGTTGATAAGAAGAGATTCAATTCTTTGTTCGTATATCTGATTATAAGACCAGCGCCCTGTTTAAGATGGTGCTCACGTTTGCAAACAAATCCAGCTTAAGATAGAATTCTGTTGTTACAAAAAGGAGAGTCCTAGTTCTCCTTGCAAATATAAACGACACGTTTGGCTTATCTAAGAATCCATACGTGGAGGTCTCCTCTCGATCTCCAAACCCCGGGAAACTTGGACTACTTAACGCTTTATCACGGCTAGATAATCATTGTTGCACAGATATATTCTTAGCTCAAGAATCATTTTGCATTAAGGAATCTTAAATGCTATAAACAATTGCCTGAGCAAAACTGGATCTCCAAATTGGATTTGGCTTGGATTTTCAGACTTTGGATATGAATATAGATCTTTATTTGACCCAATTATCCAGGTCATAGTGGTATATATTTGTCATATTGTGTTCAGACTTTGGGTATGAATCTACATCTTCCGACCCGATACAACAACCGTATTAACACCATAATCTCATATATAAATTGTTAGGATGCCAATGCATGTAAAAGGATAATAGACTGGTTAGCAGTGATCTTCATATCAAAATGATTCAGTCCCCGTGCATTTTTAGCAATTCGAAACCACCCTGCTCTCTTCAAATGTGTCGTTGAAAAACCAGGTAATAGTAGCCAAAATTTCGGGTCAAAACCAAGTGAGGTATGGGTTTCTATCGATGTTGAGCTCCGTCTTGTGTCATATTAGTATTTATTCGGCGAAGAAATGTTCATTAAGAGAGTGGGAGTCAAGAAAACAACTGAATTAAATGGAAAATTCATGAATATTGTTATTCAGCACTTGGCTAGACTACGACTTTACCTTTCCTTATATATAATTATATATAACGAAAAGTTTTATTGCAAGCTGATTGAATTTATATTCCAACCATGCCGAAAAGAGACTAAAACTACCTAAAATTCTGTTGAACCTAAGTTAGACTCGAAGAAGAGAACACCACAAGTAGTTCTCTAAAAGACCCCAAAAAGAAAGACTACTAAAGGGACAGAGAAACTGGCAATCATCTTCAGTTCGGTGGAGGGAAAAATATGGCGTCCGAAGTCCTCTTCGACCTGAAAAGCTTCTCCAAATCTGGCGCCACATCGAATGATGCCTCCAACACCTGTGACGACAATGCCTTCCAAACGGAAGTCCTGCCGGCCAAGTGACTGAAAACTGGCCTGAAAATAATACATACAAAAGATATATATGAACACTAGATCCCTAATGTATGAGGATGAACTATACCATACACAATTTTAAGAAAAATATCACTAATATTTCAAAAACTTAGATTGCAGACTATGTTTCATGGAAGATATGAAGATGAATCCAATGTGATTAACTACTTACTGTGGGGTGGTGATAATGGAGAACCACTCCATGCCATCGCCATCAGCAATCTTGGAGACGACAAAGAACCTTGGCACGATGAACAAGCACCCGGCCTTGACCCTCGTCTCGAGAACTCGACGGCCATCGATTCCGACGACCTGAACCCGGCCACTCCCCTTGACCACATAGGTCACTTGGAAGGCAGAGTCGGAGGAGAAGCCTGGTGAGCACATTGCTGCAGAGTCCAACTTGACAAGGTCTGCACCAAGACCAACCTCGCCAACTAGAGGCAGGTTCTTGTCGGTCAGGACGACGACTCGGCCACCGTTCTTGATGTCGACATCCAATGGAGCCGACTCGCAGTTGAAAACCATGCCACGGGCGTCATCGGCGGAACCGGCAGGTAGGCTTAGACCAGGCTTGAGCTTGATGATTCCTTTGTTGCTCTGTGACTTGACCAACTTGTCCACTTCGTCCTCCTCAAGATCCCAAGCTCGGCAGACGAACTCAGTCGAGAAGCCATGGAAGATAGAGCCGGCTCC
The DNA here is from genome assembly GCA_036023115.1 of Brasenia schreberi. Classification (NCBI taxonomy): domain Eukaryota; kingdom Viridiplantae; phylum Streptophyta; class Magnoliopsida; order Nymphaeales; family Cabombaceae; genus Brasenia; species Brasenia schreberi. Next base: position 18,460,008 of record JAYKKT010000073.1, on the reverse strand, counting down.
GGTGAGCAGAAAGTCGGTGAACTCTCCGGCAACATGTGCTTTTGAAGTGTCGCCGAGGAAGAGAACCACGAGTTCGGAATCAGAGTCGTTGAACCACCAAGTAACAACGCCGAAGGGAAGAGCCAATGAGTCTCCTTTTGTCAGATTAACCACCTTCTCTTTTGTGGCTTCCGGCAATACAATTCCTGCTCTTCCGTGACCTGTGAATTCTCCACCAAATCATATTAACATCATAACGGATTCAACGAGATTCAACAAGAAGAATTTAGTTATGATTTTTTTTCATGAAAACTTTTATTCAAGAATACGATCTTTTAATACCAACAATGAGAAAAAAAATCAAACAACAAACAAATCTGTAGCATATAATCCGATTGTAAGAGTCAAATTAAGAAAGCGATCCCCCACAATCAATCAAAGAATTAGTTATTAATCAGCATCGCTCAGATGGATTAGGCGTAAAAGCATTATCCTCTTCGACATATGATTTGTACCCAACTTTTGAATTTTTAGCATTGTATTATTCCAAAATATCTAAAACAATTAAGAGATTTTTGTTTACGTATCATGCACTGTTGCTTAAAACTATCATTGACAACGAGCGAGGGAACGAGAGACGAAGAATCAAAACATCTGCCATTATATTACCTTGAAGGACGTAAGCGATCTTGGCGGAGTCGGAATAACGAGGAAGAGCAAAACCTCGAGGCTCAAGAACGAGCTTGGCACCACCCACTTTGGCCTCGGCCAGCATCGGAAGGTTAGAACTCGACCACGTGTAGTACGAGCCGCCTTCACCACCGTATGATTTCTGAGACAGCTTAGGAGAGAGATCGATCTCCATGACGACGGTGGCGGGAAGACGAAAGAATTACGAGCCAGACAATGTAATTAAGAGCGTAAGAGCAGATTGAACGAATTGATATGTGGGAGGATTGTTTTTTATAGACGTGTAGTAGTTGAATTAAGATAAATATAAATTACATTTGTGGATAAACACTAACCTTCTAGATAATTTTTGTGGAGATAAATATGGAAACTTTTGATCGAATGCAACAAACTCAATCAGAATCTAAACGAACTAAGAAAAGTCCAATTAATTCTCTCGAATCAACCGAAAAATAGGCATGATTGGCAACGTTGTCTTCGATCTTTATGGCCGTTTAAACACAATTGACCAATCTTTTAAATCACTGTCATTCTTTAATTTATCCGAGCGCGTTTTCTTCTACAGCTACACCAAAAAGAATCACAAAAGAATAAAGTACAGGAAAAAAGACGGAGATTGTAGAACATGTCAAGACGGAAAGAGTTCAAATGAATAGAGCGTCATATCATATGCATGACTCTGCTTTCCTGGGCTTTATGGTGGTGAACTTATATACGCAAAAGAATGACGAGAAAGAAGATCGTCCCCTTCTGCACGAAAAGCAATAAGAGTTCATCCAACTAGGCCGTCACCCCGCAGGTTTCAGGTCATCAGTTCGATACGAGGGTCGTGCACCTAGCTTCAGCCTCCCCACTGTATCGAAAAAAGAAGGATGACTTCAGTCTTCAGACACACAACAACTAAGATTTATTCAAACAATGCAGAGGGGTTATTTCTTGTATAGTAGTATTCAAAGCGATGGGTTCTCTCGTCAAATACGAGCACTGGAAGAAGCTAAACGCATCTTTGCACGATTGAGACTTGGTGCATGATGACGCAGTCCATGTCATGAATCTGTTATTGAATTAAGCTCCTTCAACTGTTCATGTAATGCTTCTAAGTTAACTAGAGGGACCGTGAAGCTGGACTTGGCTCCTCATTTGTAGGTCAGGAATTCGATAGTCGAGGTATGCATCCGGTAGTGGGTCTCCTTAATCCAAGCTTGCTTAATAAGAAAGAAGAAAATCAACTTGTTTTCAGATCTAAGTTCTTCGTCCCTGCCATGAAAACCAAGTGTGCAGCTGAAGGCTAAAACACTTCAGGTATCGAATTCATGACCTTCAACTTGTGAGTCTACCCCCTAGTCAAATTGTGTTGTTGGTCATTGCACTAGCCATGATGATAGCACAATGGCACATGAGATCACAATTCCTCATGCTTGTCCTACCTCGAAAAGTGTTTCTCATCGTATTTAAAGTATTTATTCATGATATTCATTAGTAATTATCAAACAAAGGAATATAATAGTAAAAAATAAATACATTTATCACCTTCTTTAGATGTTTCCTAGCATCTTGTGTGAGCAAATCCCCCCCCCTCTCTCTTCATATGAGAAATTAGTTAGTCGCCGAAAAATCTGTGACTAGAGCCGCTTGACATAAATTCATGTGACTGAGACCGTTTGAAACTTTAAAGTATATTATATATATATATATAATTCAATTATGAAAAAAGTGCATGTTCTGTGTGTATATGCGTGCAAGCGTCTACTTTTGGGCTCACCATTCTTGATAAGTGATGGGCTTGCCCTGAAATGACCTGACTAATATTATATACACATAAAGTTGCGAATCAGAGTGAGAGTCCAAATTCCACCATGTGGGCGATGAGTTCGATTCCCCGGAGTATCCATGTGGGTACGTTATGTTTAAGTCGCAGGAAAAAAGAAAGAAAGTAAGAATTTTGAAATTTGTTTTTCTATCCCTACTTAATGGACACACACATGGCTGCACGACGACTTGTTCAACGCTGCCACCGTGTCGTGTCCAAGTATTTTAAAATGCATAAATCAACGTGTCCTGTGTCATGTTCACTTGTTGGGTGATAGAGCTTTCTATCAATAGAGTTCATTTCAGATGAGACCCTTAAAGCTTGCTTTATTATTCAAATATCTTTTTCATTTGATTAGCAAAACCAATAACAGAAATTTGAATTAAAAGTATTGTTGGACTATTATTTTTATGTATTAACTAACTTTCAATTATTATTGCAATTATTTATTTTAAAGATTAAACCGTTGAAATAATAAAATAATTGTGAACAGAGATGAGGTTGAACATTTACTACTATCTCTCTCTCTATATATATATAAAACCGGATAAGGTTCAAATTCCAACTTAAGCCGAGTCAGTTCCCACCAGAACCTGGACACTTGGTTCCGGTTTCAGTTTCAATTTTATGGATATGGGTTTGGTTTTTCGATGTTTTTGGTATTGGGTCTGCTCTCGCTTTGATTCATTTAAAAAACCATGTCACAATTGTGAATTGTGGAACTAGGATCAAAATACGGCTTGGAGCTAACGATTCTAGCTCCAAGTTTAAAATATCTCGTTCTGATTAGTTCACAACCCAAAATCATAATCGAATTGGTTTGGGATCGGTTTCAGTTACAGTGTTAGATCTGTGATTTTAAGATGGTTCTCGTTTTAGTCCGAAAACATTAAGAATCAATAATTTTATTTAAAAAAATTAAAATATAGAAAAAATAAATAAAAAAAACTAAAATGAATAGTTTGAAACCATCTATTCTTGTTTCATAAAAGGTGAAACCGAAACCGAATCGGGTGGTTCACTGTTCAAGTTCCAGTTCCATAATTTCGAGTTCAACCAGTTTTTGGTCTGACTTACTTTAAATTGAAAAGAAACCAGTCATGTCTAAACGGCGAGTTCCATTCCATGGGGTGGATGCATGTGTGTTAGGCTTCATCCTCCTATCGCTAAAAAAGAAGAAGATAATTTTAATAGATTGGTACCCGGGTCCAAGTTCAATTACTAAATCCATTAGGAGTTGTCGATGATCACTGCTATCATCCATATGACACCTGACTCATTCGGTACTGGCTCTCTGCTTACTGTCTCTCTCTCTCTCTCGCATCGGTATCATCGTTGCTTCTTCTTCGCGTCCATGGATCTCTCCGCTGCTTCTGTTAGGAGTAATGTTTATTTCAACTCGATTCTAGATGAATTCTGGTTTTCTTCTCCTGAATCATTTTGTTTGTTCCCGCGTATTATTGAGGTTTTACGGTTTGATTTGCACTGATTGGGGCTATTTGGGGGATTCCAGGGCTCATGATCACTGAAGTACGTCTAGAGCATTTACTTCATACGTATTTTCCACCAGTTGGTTTCCATTCGATTATATTTTGGGTCTTTCTGCTGCATTTGGTTTGACAGTTAGCATCTTGTGTTGATTTGAGCGATTTGAGACGATGCATCTAAGCAAAGCCAAAATCTAATCCTAAACTGTCTGTATGTTTTTTTGCTTAACGATGACCCAACTAGCGTATTTTCTCCTTCATGGAATACTAAACTCCTTATCTATGTGAAGAACAATTGACTTATGTTGATCAGCAGTTCACTTTTACATTTTTTCTCTTTGCCTGGTTCACATTTCATAGGCCATGTTTAATCTGATACACAGTTTCCGTTGTCTTTTGTAGGTTTAACTCCAGTAATGCCATTGGGGAAGAGATTTGCTCCTGCACAACTCTCATGCAACGTACGACACCACAAGAAAGGGAACTCTTTGAGTCATAGAAGTTCGCTTATTGTCAGATCCAGCTACAGGTAGTCGTTGTTTTGTTATCGTCTTGGATCTCCTCAGTTTCATTTCTTCTAGGAATATTTGATGGCAATGAATTTCTCTCTATTATAGAATGTTAGCTGCTCATTTTTTGGTGATCATACTTTGCCATTTTATGTCCAATTTATTTCATTATTTTTGTGACACAGCACAAAAGAAAAGGAAAGAGAAACAGACGTAAAATGAGACTAAATTGGTTTTGATTGGTAGCGTTCTTGTTTAGTAGTGGTCAATGTTCTATCTATATTTAGCTGCACATGGATTAGAACCAAGTATACCAGGCGTTTTCTGCTGATTGAAGGGTGTCTGTCTCATAAGACAGCACATTTTAGATCATTGGATACTGTTCATTAGCATTTTTATTGAACTTAAGATTGCTAAACGGCAAAGTGTTGTTTCCTTTAAAACCTTATCATCCTTATCTGATAGGTTCTCAGGCTACTTGACAATCACCCGAAGATGGTAATAGCTTTTCCTTGTTGGTTCTCTCGGTTATGTGTTTCGAAATTCCATTTCAGCTTGTCTAATAATGGACATGTCTGACCTAGCCAACAAATTCATCCTCCAGAATTTCATTCAGTGGCTTTTACTGATCTATTTTTTCCGCCTGGTTTTTAGTCATCCACAACATACCATGAGTTTAGTCATCTCAAATGGAAATACTTCTCTTGGAGAATGTACATTTGGAAAGTATTTCAGAACAACGTTTCCTTAACCTTAACCAAAGTCTTTTCCTACAGAAAGTGGGTCAGCTGTGCAAAATGAGGATTTTCTATGGCATTACCAGTCTTCGTACAATCCCCCCCCCCCCCCCCCCCAATCATGTGTAAATTCAGAGGCTCTGATGGATCTAGTGCATTAGTGCGAGAAAGGTTCTACCCCATGGTAAAAGATCGAAGAAAGTTTTCTGTTGACAATCAAGTACCTAACAGCCCTCCTCTATCGGGGCTTTGTGCTGTTCATTTAAAGGTCAACCCTCACCATAGGCTTAGTTAATAAGATTTTAGAACAAAGTTCTGGTCTATTTGCTCGAGATGGGTTTCGGATGGTTAAAAAGATGTCTTTCTCTTAAATGTCCTTCATAGATGATAGAACAATAGGATAGTTTGTTGAACCATGTTGCATGAAAGTGCTTCATTAATGTCTATTTTCTATGGTTTTATTTGCTTTAACAATCTTACAATTTTACTTATATTAAAATAACCTTGGCTGTTGCTTTTTTAAACTTATGTGCAGTTCCAGTTTGCTTCTTAATATTTATTGGAGTAGGCTACACTATATGTTGTAAGTACTGACATGCCTTTACTGTTAATACAATTATAGTGGAAAGGGTGGAAGGCCAAGCAGTGCAGGCATCTTCGTTGGGGGATTCATCTTGGGAGGAATTATAGTTGGAACTGTTGGTTGCATATATGCACCACAGGTAGTAGCGTGTGTAACCTTTTCAACTTAAACATCATTTGTGTTTAGAAGGGAACAAAATCTGATTAGGATTAACCCGGTGAGTTCCCTGAGGATGAATCCCCCAATGAGGATGCCCCCAATGAAGACCAATACCAAATATGTATGCCATCGTTGTGGCACATGTAATAATAGTATCCAAGTTCTTTAGTCAGGAATCATCCTGCATGCTTTGTTGTAATCTTTTGTTAAACATGGCAATGTATTCAATCTGCTAGTATTTTGCATGCTTATGGATACATCAAATTGTATGGGAAAAGGCTTAGTTGTTGTAGTTGTTGTTGTGTGGATACATCAAATTCTTCTGGGATAAATTGTTGGAGATTCTTAAGCGTGTTCTAGACTTAAATTTTAGTGCCTATGTGCCCCACGGAACAGATTTTGCCACTTTGACATCATAGTGATCATTACCAACCTTGATAATCTCTTGGTTTTTTGTTGCTCAAAAGTTTATTTTCTTATTTCTCAAGAAGAACTTGGTTGTGGAAATTTATTTTAAATATGTAAAAAAAAAGAAAAAAAGATTACCTTATTACTTTCACTAGAAAAGTATAAGAGAATCTGTGAATCTTTTTTAAATAGAAAAAATCAAGAAGAAAGACTAACCATTATGCTTAAAAACTACAAAATAACAAAATACTGAAGTTCTTGTGGGAATATCATGAGAAATCTCTGAGAAACTAATATTCTCAATAACTTGAATTTATTATGAAATTTACTCTTTTTGTGACACTTGAAAAGTTATAATCTTGTGAAGTTCTGAAAACATTGATAGTATTGGCGACCATTTTAAAACGAGGATAACGCTGCTTCAGATGTGTTTTCCTCCAACGAAGTTCTGTTTCACCAAATAATAATCATCCATGTTATCTAAATTTAAATCTCCCATGTGATATTGTGTTGATTAATCTAACTTTGGATTGTATAGATTAGCAAAGCATTCGCTGGGGCAGACAGAAAGGATCTGATGAGAAAGCTCCCAAAGTTCATCTATGATGAAGAGAAGGCTTTGGAGGTAAGCACTTATTTCAAGCTTAATGGCCAGTTATGTAGGCCATTCTCCTACACAGAATTACTGGACCTGAATCCTGATTAACTGTTAAATAATCAGCATCTAAGTAATCAAGGATGAGTTCTCATATCACACTGTGAACTTCATTTGCCCATCCCTTCAATCAACTATACGTTCAAATGTAAAGACCCATGTGTTCGATGTGATTACTGAAAAGGAGTTACTATAGAACCTTTTCTTCTTCTTCTTCTTCACTTTTATGCTCAAACCAACCAAGAGAGAAATGCTAAATTATGGTGCTAGATTGGAGGGGTTAGTCAGATCCTGCCAGGTGTACACCTTGGCATCACACATCCTGTCAGGCAGAGGATCCTGCAAGGCAGTGTTATGTTCAGCCTGTCAGGCTAGGGAGGTTGATGACTGGGTGGCTTCAGATTCATGTAGAAAATGAATTTATCGTTTCCACAACTAAAATTTCTGCTGAACTGCATATTTGACCCTTGGTACAAATAGGTTGGTTCCTCATGCATGCTGCTGGCTATATATATTCATGAAGTCCACAATATTTTATACAACTAAGAAATGAGACGCAATTGAAGTATCCCTGTTTTGTGAATCTTGTAACTATTAGTTATCTGTGCGAACTTGAACATGTTGATTTTCCTAGTTGAGAACGAATAAATGTGTATGTTTCATGCCCTTGTGAGAGGTTTATGAATATGATTGCATGCGTTTTGGGTGGAAACTGCATACATGGGATGGTGTTTTTGTATATCAGGCTAGAGTTTTGTTGCTGAGAACCGATATATAGCTCATACCACCTTGCATGGCATCATGTGGGGTTGATTCGGGTTGCGCATATTTGTATGATTAGTTTCTTTTGATAAAGAATTTAAACTCAGCAAACTGTCTTGGTAACGTGCTGCTGTTCAACAATGGAAATACCGTTGTTTGTTCCTGTCATGAACCCTTTGCACCCGGAAATGTTAGCATCAGCCAACAAGAAAGTGTGTCGTTTTATTACAATGCAATTGAGCTTAAAATGCGATCAGGGTTTGTGTGATTATTTCAATCATCACTGACATAGTTCTGAATGATGGTGCTGATCGCAGAAAACACGCAAAATCTTGACAGAGAAGATAGCCCAGCTGAACTCCGCAATCGATGAGGTCTCTTCTCAGCTTCGAGCTGATGACAGAACAAATGGTGCAGCCGTTGCTTCTGATGAAGTTGAAGCTGCTATCTAGTTATGAACGGTGATGTGCGAGACAACTAATACACTCGCAAAGATCATCTCGTTGAATTTTGGATTGTTCCATATAAAGCCTTTAAGACTGTTCTACATGGACTGACACGTAGAACTTCTCTGAGTGGAACTTGTTAATGCTGCCTGAATGTTTGCGTCTTCTTTGAAATATCAATGACATGCATATTTAGTAATGAGAACTACTGGCTGGGGAAGAGATTCTCTCGTTGCAACCTGCCCTGCATTTTCAGGTAGAGTAGGTACTGTGTTTCGGTGCCAGGTACGTTGGTTGTTTAATCTGCTTTTGCTTTGCTAAAAAGGGGTTAGTAGATGGTTTGCAGGCTGTATCATGTATCCATCCGAAGCGAGATATGACCCACCCTGGGTTTTGAACTCACAACCTGCAACTTGTTAGTCGAGACCCCTAGCCAGGTGAGCTATCGAAATGAGGGCCAACATAACTTGGAATGCCTAAAACCTATGAATGCTTACTTGATTTCGTTGCTTACACTTTTCGGGTGGAGGTGGACGCTTACTTATAAATCATTACCTAAGCATTGAAGTTGTGAATATCTAAAGACCTTCAACACGGTTATGCCTTCAAGAAATTGGATTCAATTGAAGTATGATGTCATCTATATTTATGAACACCAGTGGGGACAAGATGGATCCACTGTCTTGAAGTTGCTTTAAAAGTTGTATTTAACATCTTTTATTTGTAAATATAGTTGACTTTTCATGATTATGTCTCAATTGAATTAAACTGCTTCTACCTAAGTTTTTGCTCTTTAAATACGCATAAATCCAACTCTTATGTCTCAATTGAATTAAACTGCTTCTACTTAACTCGATAAGCTTGTGTGAGTCAGGTCGAAACGAGCACGCACTGTCTATGTTTAGCTAGTAAAGCTTGTCAATTGAGTCTTATGCGTTCATTCGGATCATGAATCAAACATAAATGAGATTGTCAAGAGCTGAACCCAGTCGAACAACCACAAGAAGCTCATATATCTTCAGGAAGTGTTTGATTGCGAGGTCGGAACTGGAACTAGTTACTTTCAGTGGCCACTTATGGGCCTCGTAAGAAGGCTTTTTTACTGTGCGCCGAGGCTCACGTTTGTTCATGACGGTCCAGTTCTTTAGTCTTAGGCTTCGTAATCAAACACCATGGACGAGCTCACGTTTGATCATGACGGTCCAGTTCTTTAGTCTTAGGCTTCGTAATCAAACACCATGGACGATAATCTTGGAAAAAGGCATGGACACTTTGGGAATTACGTCAAGTATAAAATCGACTCCGACCTACGCCACCCCGTGCTCCTGCAACAGTCCTCGGCTTGCTCCCAAAGCCCGAATCCTCCCAAAACCCGAATCCTTTTATCTTCCCGCGATTTCCCGATCTTCCCCACTATATCCGGAAATCTTCTCTCCTCTCTTTTCTGCGGGTTTCCCTCGTCTTTATCTTCGATTTCTTCCCGCATTCTCGCGTTTGGCAGATCCGTTTTCCGTTTGGTTCCTCAATCGCTAGGTTACTGGAATCCTGCCTTTCTTTTTCCCCGGTTCGGATCCTCAGTTCTAGCATGAACCGGATCACCGGAATTGGATAATCGCTTCTAGTCCAGTGCATTTTGGTTGTTCCGTACGCCGTTTGATCGGAGCAATCTCTGGTTCGGCTTCTTCATGGCCGCGCCGAACATGGATTTTTCGACGCATACTTCCGACTGGCGGATTTGGATCAGGATGGAAGGATCAGCGGCCACGAAGCAGTCGCGTTTTTC
>JAYKKT010000073.1:18267500-18445000 GCA_036023115.1 Brasenia schreberi | reverse complement strand
TTGTTCCTGTTTCCCTGGAACCATGAACTGAATCCAAGCTGAACCGTAACTGTGCATCTCCGTTCTAGTTTTGCTGCAAACCGGAAAAAAATAAACACTGAAGGAACTGAAGATTTGGAAAAATTACAGAAAAGGAGGACCAAAACCGGCGGCTTGAAATGCCGGTTCCGATGACACGGAGGGAAGAAACATCAGTTACAGTTCTGGGTCCATATTGTTCAACAAGAGTATCGACCAAGGGCATGACATGGGTATTCTACCATTATAGAATATACTAACACTCCTATGTTTGTATTATACATAAAATACGTTTATGGTACAGCTGCCATTGGCAATACGCTTGTGAATTACATCAAGTCACAACTGTTGGACTACGTATAGTATTTTAGAGGTATCGATTTGGACGTGACCCGACCCTAACCTGTTGTCACATCTCTATAGATGTGTAAGGGGATAACTATGAGCTTTATGGAGTGACCCACATGAAAATCTTTACCCGAACACTGCATCTTCCACTAGAGGAAGAAATTTAAAGGTTTTAAGTTTGGTGCATCAGCCTAAATTAAGCTCCACAACGAAAGAAGGCTCCCATATGCAAGCTTAGCTCAGACACGGCTAGCTCGCGTTCTTGGTCTTCAAGCAGTGTCGGAATTGCATTCTTTTCGGAGGTTCCGACTTCATAGAACTTTTCCGGTGGTTTCTCATGTATTTCCGAGCATTTTTAGAATTTTTTTATTACTGTCATTTTCCGACGGACTTATTCCGGGGGAGTTGACCTATTTCCAGCGGTTGAACTATCGGAAACAGCTCTCCCGATAGTTTTAATGGCCGGAAAAACGCCGATTTCCACTAGTGCAACCAACAAGCATTAGCTTTCCTTCAAAAGAAAGTGACCGAACCGCCCGCACCTTCCAGTCCGGCGACCTTGTTACAACTTCAGTCCGGTATTATCGCCGCCGTCGGCAACCCCATAGACACGGCGAGAACTAAATGGCGGCCGAAGTGACGACCGGACCAACCAAACCTCGAGGGTAGTTTCATTCCCTAAAGCATTCTCACCTCTATAGATAAATGATGAGATAACTGGATAATTATGATCCATAAACCAGTTTTAATTGGATTGACCCACATGGAGATCTTTATCCAACTGCTTACTTTAAGAGGAAAAAGTATTGAAGATTAGGTTGAGTGTGAGCTTAAACGATTTGTTTATGTTAATTCTTGAACTGTTTCATTTGAACTTTAGTCCATTCTCATATATGATTTTGGAGCCTTCTCCACATACTTTTGGAGGCAAGATATTTTTCAAAGCCATTTCTAGATACAGGGTTTGGCCATCCTGCCTAGGCGAGTCTTTGGAGTGGCCGGTAAAACGAGCTCCAGAAGAGCATCATGCTCAAGATCTTACACTCTACATTTAATTTTAAGTAAAAATACTATTTGTTGATTATAAATTAAGTAAATTTTTATTTTCATAAATTTTCTTGCAGGATTGAAAATTGTCTTCATTTAGTTATGTTATAGATCCCCAATTGGTCGGGTTGGCAATGTTTCTAGCATACGTGCACATAAAAGTTTTCTATGCTTAACTAGTCGATATCATACTAGTTGTGCCGAACCTAACATGAACTGTTCAGCTTGAGCTCATGTAGCTAAATGAACCAGAGCATGTAATGAAAAAGTATAGCCCACGGTTGAATCTGTGGCTATCAATCACTATATTATTCAATTGTTTTCATATAATATATATATATATATATATATATATATATATATAGAATAGTAAGATTCTTCAGGAATATATACTTTTGGAATACCTTATGAATATTATATATATATATATATTATAATAATAGTAAGATTCTTCAGGAATATATACTTTTGGAATACCTTATGAATCATTATATATATATATATATATATATATATATATATATATATATATATATATATATATATATATATATATATAAAGAGAGAGAGAGAGAGAACGTTTAATACAATTAACTAGAAAGCAAAAAGGGTGCAGGATGTTCGGGACTCGTATCCATGCTAAAATCATTGGTGAAGTAGATCCTGTTCGTACTGGATCCGATGCGTGTTTGTACGGCATATTATGGTCCAGAAGATCCAAACGCCATGTGGTTTCACTTTCATCATACTTTCTGGATCCCGAAAGTGAAAACGGTTGGTTTTAACCCACAGTTTCAAAGGGGGGACGGTGGTAGGCGGACCCAAAAGCGTCCACAATGAACCTCCCACAACAACGTTTATACAATAGATTCCAAATATATTATCTATCTATGTATATATATGATTGGATCTTGTCTACTCGTAACACTATTCACTAATCCCTGATTATTGTTTTTTAAAGATATAAGTATAATATTTTATATTTTTTAAAAACTTTTACATTTTTTAAATTACACTCATGTCATTAGAAAAACAATAAATTAGTATGAACCAACGTGTCTAGGTGAGGTGTCCGCCGCACCTAAAATTGTAAAAACGAAAAAAGTTACAATGCACAATTGAATCCATGACTACTACACATAGTTCACCCCAGCTTAAATAGTTGAACAGGCAGTGCCCATCACTCTACAAAAGATTTTAGATCTGCCACACTGGTTGGCTTAGTAGCCTTATGCACAAGCCACTCCTAAAGCAGACATGTACCAATTGTATATATTGAACTCTTTATGTTGAATTAGAAGTTTCTTTGTTATTGAACCTCTAACAAGAGGAGGTGGCTCTGTCTGCATAATATAATAATTTTTCTCTAAAAAGAATATGATATATTTTTTTTCTAATGCACATATTACATATATTCCAAGTTGGGTTTCACTTTCTCTAATTTCTAATGTACCAATTGCATTTCCATTGTTTGTTGCCAACTCCAAAACAACCCAATGCACTACTTCGAGGTTAAGAAGATCATCCCAAGAACTTTACAAAGCATTGGCTTGTGTAACTATCATGGAAGTCCAACCTTGACTACTCATCGATGAACTCTAGGCCTCTCGGACCATGTTTTAGTGCGACGAAACCGCCTTTCGGGAGATTGCAATAACTCAACATGTAGAAACTCTTTTAGAGTAGGGCAAACTATGTATTATAACCCATCAATACTATCATCGGCTATAGACTTTAAGTTGATTTTCGAAATTTTGAAATGTGACAAATGTTCCACCTCATGTCTCAATGTAGATCCACCACTGCCTTCCACCGAATTGAGGATCCATCTAAACACAAAGTAGCTAAGCTAGAATACAAGTTTAACTGAATGTTTAAGAGGAAAAACTCTTTTAATTAACCGACGCTTGGTTTGTTCAAGTAGTTTGGGTACTTGTTTCTCTTAAGAAAGGGCTCAAGTTCGAGTATTGTGAATAAAGAAAACCAGCTGGTAGAGCTTTATGCCTATAGTGAGCTGGTTCGGCTCAAACCAGCTTGTCGAAGTCTTTGTGGCTTCCGGACATTGGTGGTTTAGAAAAAGAGAAAGAACTCTTCCTTTCTTATACCAGAGCAAGGGATGCACACATGCACACTCCCGGAGTCGAACTTGCACCCTACGTCCGGTGAAGTCGAGAACCCTACCAGGTGGGATAATGCAAAATAAAGAGCTCTTGTCATTCAACTAAACCTCGTCGGATTGTTCATAAACTCAAGGGTGTTTCTTTGTAATTAATATAATCTAGATCTGGGTATCCAAGTGAGAGTCAAAGATTTACACTGTCCTTGACCCGAGAACACTGGTGCACCGTCGTAATCTGTTGGCAAGGAGAGAGAGAGAGACTGTCAGTATCTGTACGCCTATGAACCCTGTTTAAAGCACACCCCTCCAATCCAAACCTTCTCTCTTTCTCTCTCTCTCATGGTCGACCCTCCGGTGGTACATTCCCGGCGGCTCCTGGACTCGCCGCCTCCGCCGGTGGATGGAACGGTGGATTCGGATGTGGTGGTCATCCTGGCGGCGCTGCTCTGCACGCTCATCTGTTTGGTGGGTCTGGGCTTCATGGCTCGCTGCGCCTGGCGATGCCGCTTTCTCCATCGCTCCGGCGACGTCCCGGCCGGCATCGACCCCTCTGCGAACAAGGGTCTCAAGAAGAAAGCGATTCGTGCACTCCCCATAGTCGTCTTCAACTCCGATTCCGGGAAATCCACCGACTGCGCCATATGCCTGACGGAATTCCTCGCCGGAGAGTCCGTCCGCGTGCTCCCACAGTGTGCCCATTGCTTCCACGCTTCCTGCATCGATACCTGGCTCTCCTCCCACTCTTCGTGCCCCTCTTGCCGCCACATTCTTGCGGACAAGCCACTGCCGCAGCCGCAGCCGTCGAGATGCCAGAGGTGCGGATTGTTGCCGGAGAATCCCTCTTCGTCACCGATTTCTGGCAGATCCGGCGCTTCTGCTTCTGGATGCTTTGTTCACGACCATGGTGTTTCTTCCAGTTCCAGAGAACCGGACCCAGACAGATTTTTGCCTTAGCTACCCAATTTTTCTGTAGTCGCTGTAATTCGTAATGCCGATACAGAAAAGGGGTCTCTTATCACAAAGTTTGAGATGCCTTTGTAATTTTCAGCTCTCTCTCTTTTGTGGATGGCGCTTGGTTTCCCACCATGAACTAACTGAAAGGGGCAATGCTTGCACCTTTAATGGTGATGGTGGAAATTATAGTTATATGGTGAGAATCGTCCTTGGGAGTTCAGGCGATATCATGCCTTTCCCGACTTCGAAAACGCCTGCAGCATCAATAAATTGGTACGTCACTGGAATGTGATGTGTATACTCAAAATAGAGTCATCGACTGCATTCTTTTGGAAAACTCACTGTATTTATGTGATATACAGTGACAAAGATCTTTTGAATCCATCGCATAATTGAATCATAAGGGTTAAAATCAACTGTTTTAGTTTTCGTTATTCACTCAATGTAAAAGTTCTAGTAGTTCCTATGGTACACAAACAACTACAACTAAGTCTTTTCCCATTTTCGGGTATGGTACACAAACAACATCAACTAAGCCTTTTCCCATTGGATTCTTTATTTCCACAGAGTCATATTAGTTTCTATGGTCCTTCTGCATTTTTTCTGCATCTCTGTGGTTAGATATTTAAACTGCTAATAAATAATGCAATAAATAAATATATATATATATATATATATATATATATATATATATATATATATATATATATATATATATATATATATATATATATATACACACACCAAAGTTCACTACTGTCCCAGGAGAGATGACCCCACCTCCCCCTAAGTTGGTAAAGCGGATACGAGAAAATCCGCACTAGTTAGCCCACCAAGTGGTGAAGGATACCAAACGTAGGTACGTAAACTTGACCCCAATATAATATAGGTGAATGAAAATCAAGACTAAGGGTGTTCACGGAACCGCCAGAACCGCTGGCGGCTTGGTTCAGTTCAGTTCTAGCAGGAAAAAAATATAGTGGTTTGATTGACGGTTCTAGTATTGGAACCGAATTGAACTGAACCAATATATATATATATATATATATATATATATATATATATATATATATATATATATATATATATATATAGTGTTTGGATTTTGCCCACTACGAGCATGAGTATAATAAAATTATCATGCATTTTATAAACTTTTAATTTTTTTAAAATTATACTAATACTATCGAAAAACAATAAATAAACATGAGTAAACATATCAAATGAAAGTACTCTTATTTTCTTATATATATATATATTACTTATATGAATATAAATCTTGATAAGTTTATATATGAGTTATATAACCTCATATACATATAAAATGCATAGATTCAAATAATATGATGGCATAATACATTGTATTTAGCAAAATCCTTAAATAAGTAGAACCGTAGTTCAAAACCAATTCAATCGATACTGGAGGTTTGGTTCTGGCCATGGCATGGTTATGTTTGGTTCTCTAAAGTTGAGAACCAAGACTAATGGATTGGTTCGAGACTGAGGCTAGGACCGAACCATGAACACAACTACTTTGAAGGTATCAAATCAAACATTCGGTTATGTGTGTGTATCAATTCAAGGTAAAGAAGCTATGGCCTGCCCCAAGCTATGCATCCAAGCCATTAGTTATACACACACATGATGGAGCTAACTAGGATTACACACGCACATACCTGTACGCATGAAAAGTAAAGAAGCTATGACCTGCTCAAGCTATGCACCCAAGCCATGTTAAACAAGCACACACGCACACACATGATGGAGCTAACTAGGATCTCTCTCTCTCTCATACACACACGCGCACGTCTCTGGCCTGGCTCATACCAAGATGAACTACAAGCTAGATAAGCTGAAAGCGAGCTTGCTTGATAAACTTGAAGTGCTTGTGTTGGAAAGATGTAAGCTCATTTAGGCCTAAAACCGAGCAGTATATGTGCAAGGTCAAGCTTCTTACCCTCAAACCAACCCAAAAATATTCCTGAAATTGAACTCAACCAAAGACTCGATCCAATTCCAATAAGACAATGCGTGTTGTATTAAACAAGACAAAGAATAACAAAATAAACTTACCGTTGGTTACAAAAATTGTTTATTGTATTATCCCAGAAAATACAGTAAATCCTTCTTTTGTTATTTATTGATTTTAGATGTGTGGGAACAGTGCAGAATATCAAAATTGATATAAGCATTTGTTTTAATTTAATGATTATAACTATTGATCTGAATTCATCTTTTATTTTAATTTAATGAGATCGAGTGTCTTGGGTTCAGAAATCATGCCACCATTGCATTGGCTCTGAATCAGATCAATCTGAACCGGACCATTTGCACCTGAGCTTGTTTTGATTCAGCTGTGCTTGGAGACCTCACAAGACCAGGTGGACTTGGTTCTTCAAAGGTAAGAGAAACAAGATATCAACAGAATGGGTTCGTGTCAGTTCGGCTGTTATGGAGTCCCACAATTGTATGTTTATATTACAACTACAGCCAAGCTTCTACTTAGACACCAATATACTTGATCTCGCGTGACATTAGCATTTAAATCCAAAAAAGTATGGTCGTGCTTTATAGCTTCCTTCAACACTATTGAGCAGTCTTTGTGAAACTGGACCGGACTGGTTGAACTGAGAACCGGAAATAGGCCCAGTTTGGTCTGACAATGTAAACAGGTTTTCAAAAACTAGTCAAGAACCAGCAAACTGGCAGTTTTTTTTTTATTGTGGTTATTATTTACTTATTTTCATGTTTCTTTCAATGGCTTATTTTTATGTTTTATTTAAATTGAGATTAAATTGCTTATTTTCATGTTACATTATACTTTTTTTAATACATAATACACATGATATATATATACACACGAAAACCACCCACTTTTCATATGCCCACTTATTCCTTTTCAGTGATATAATGTAATATATTTTTTTATTTTTAAAAAAGATAAAAGTCAAACTTATTAGACTTGTACTCCCAAAATATAATAGACGAAAATGAGTGGACAATGTCAAGAATAGGCTGGATCTAATCACTATATATATATTACCGGCTCAACCAAGATCCAACCAGTCGAGCCTCTTATGTAAACTGCCTTCCTACAACCGATCCGGTTTCACAAACACTGTTTTTGAGGCTTCTGCCTCTGTCAAATTGTTTATCAGTAACACTCGTTTTGCCACTGTCACTAAAACCAGTTACGGTATTAGCCTCCCTTCCTACAAATAACTGGAAAACAGACACACACACATATATGTATAATGCTAGAGTCCTCCCAGAGGAGAACTGTGCGATCGCTCTTGATGGGCGACCAGGAATGGCATTGACCGATCTACATCCTAGAGGAGATCCTGTGTGTTAAAAAAATTCACGTTAACAAGACCTTATGGCATAGAACTGAAACATATTCTTGGTAACGCCGGAAAGCTGCACAACAACAAGAATTATCATCCAGTACAGTTGCTGTTTGCTTCTCAGGCCAAGTACCACAGATACTTTACTCTCTGCTGGAAGGCATATGCTAGTCTTTTGAGGTTCAATACTTACAATATATGCTGTAAAGATCTAGCAGATGAAAGATAAGGTCCCTGTGTTCTTTCTTTCTTTATCTATCAGCTACACACGTATTAGATACACTAACAGCCAGCTGCCGAACGAAGTTTCCGATGCCTCAAAAACCAATCTGCAAATGCGAAACATGAAGTACATGAGAAATATTTTATGAAGTCCAAACGCAGACAAACATAATGCATGTCCAAACATACCTTAGTAGTTGAAATTCTGCCCAGGCTCTTGCTTAGGCTGCCTGGTACTCTAATGCATAAAGTGTAGCTCCTTAGAGCACTTACGTTTAAGTGTACTGCGATTACAGTTTTCTAAGTATCATTAGATGTTGCAGGTTTTCACACTCAGTAAGCAACACAATTTCTCATCCCTAACTAGCTTTGACGGTTCAATCTAAGTCAAACATGTGCCTTGATATCTTCTTTATTCGGATGAAGGTGACCGATCCATCCAAAATGCCCAACTAGGCTAATGCAAGCACATATGCACACAGAAACATGTACACAATCTGTGTTGCACTGGGAGAACATGAACATAGATATTTTATGTAACATTGTGTCGCCTCCAAAGCAGAGACGCACTCTTATTTCTCTTCATGAAAGGAATACATGCCAGTATATTTCAGTGGTGTTTTGCAGTAGGAGCTGAATTGACACAGCCATTGCTGATAACTTACTAGGGAAAAAATACCCATAAAGAGGCACGTAATAAGTTACCATAAACATCTGTTTCTTATAACTACTAGCGTTTAGTTTCTAATACAATGAGGATGAAAGCAACTTAACATCTAATATTTCAATATCACATACGAAGTACCAAGCACGAAACAAAATAGAAACTTCCTCAACTTCTTCACAAACTATTATTGCCTTAAGCCTCAGAAGGAAGGCTTATCTGCAACATAATGTTGAACATATTGTGACAGACAGCGGTTCTGACCTGCTTTGTCCCATTCAATGAGGCTTAATGACATCGATTGATTCGATTCTATATTTGTTTATCAGGTTCAGCAAGTAGGATAAATACCACGGAAAATGAGAAGGTTCTGAAATCTAAGGAGAAAGTAAAGGCAAGCAGACACCTTAAATAGCATGTGCCGCAAAGCGTTCAACCTAACCATGTTGTTCTGAACTTAACTATCTAATGTTAATGCAGTGGAGTTTGGGACAGCACCATGCACAAAACCTTGTGAATATATGAAGCAAAAAGAAAGCATCCACAAGTATATGAATCAATACAAGCAGCATTTACCATAATTTGCAAGAACAAGTTGTTGCAGAATCAATGCGTGCATATGGATGCTAGTGGCATGCAACGATTATGCCATGGGTAATGGAGATCACTAATTGGTTGGCCTTTTGAAGAACTAAGGAGGCAACACCAAAAACTCCACAGTGCTGGACGGGCAATAAAGCACTAAGCAAAACCACGAGTATACATAACCCCAGTACATGTAACAGAACAGCTAGTAGGTCACCTTTCAGTAATATCCCTCTCAACATGTAAGGATATCCCCTTCAACCATGGATAGTTGAGAACTATGGATCATAGAAAAATATGCATCAGAATATGCATAACAGAGAAAAAGTAGAAGTTGGTATACGTGCAAAACAGGCCACCAGGTGTTCTGCATATTACTGAAGTTAAAAGGTCCAAAACAGTGATAACACCTGCAACATCACATGATGATTGACTGCAAACACACACACACACAAAAGATAACTGCAGCATTTTTGAAAATGTTGATATGGATGTGTGGTCTCCCCATAAAAATCAACTCCATAATAATTACAGGGGAGAAAACCATTGTAGACTTGTACTACCAATAGAAGATAAGACGAAGGAAATATCATTCTCGGGATTTTTTTGCTAAAGAAGAAATCCATTTGAAAAGTTGACCCCAAAGAACTCTGCCTATGCCTATATAAGGGATCACCCTTGCATGACCGGTCCCAAGTCCGGAAAAAGGAGGAGGGTTGTGTTAGGCTTCTGACAACCAACGTAAAACTTTGTCGGACTTAACATGGATTCTATGAAAAAAACAAAGAATTCATGTAGCCAACCCCATCTAGTATGAGAAAAGGCTTAGTTGTAGTTGTAGTAACAAAAAGATAAATATGAAAAGAAACTCAAATTTAAATATTAAAGGACATAGATTAAAGATGTTAGGGAAAACATTTGTTAAAAAATGCATGTGTATATACTAATCTTCGGCACACGTTAACAAAAGTCACACATAAAATTGCTGATTAATATCAACATGAATGCCAAGAAAATAAAAAGATCCTTCGAGTCACAAAAGCAAAGACAACTATTATAATTAAATGCAAAGAGTTCCAAGAGTAGCCCATGATCGGATATGGCATGTGCTACAAATAGTCCCATACTATGTTGCCTAGAAACAGATTAGGAAACAAAGCGGGAAAAGGAAAACGATAAATTACAAAAGTGAAAAAGGAAAACAGCAAATATATATGTATATGTGTGTGTGAAGAAATGGGGAAAATCGTATAGAAAACAATGAGAAGTTGGCAATAAAATTCAAACTGAAGATTCCTATGTGCCAAAAAGGCACTAAAACAAATTTCCACTTTCCCTGTCGCTTTGAAATGGGAAACGGCCCTATTGCAGCTATTTCCATGCATCACAGGTCCCATGCAAAAGTAGGGAATCATTTCCCTCTCTCCTCTACTATAAATAGGTTTTCCGACATTCACCAACAGCATTCAAGGAAAGATATGATGTTTGGGTTTTGATAGTTATTTCATGCTATTAGAAAAGGGGGTGGGGGATGCTAAGAGAGGAAAGGAAAAACCGAACATTACCTTACCTACGCTTTCCCTACACTAAGTGGGGTTGACTAGAAGGTGCAACACTGGGATTTCCTACGAGGTCACCCATCATAGCACTACTCTCG
Organism: Brasenia schreberi; assembly: GCA_036023115.1. NCBI lineage: Eukaryota > Viridiplantae > Streptophyta > Magnoliopsida > Nymphaeales > Cabombaceae > Brasenia > Brasenia schreberi. Next base: position 18,434,039 of record JAYKKT010000073.1, on the reverse strand, counting down.
CTCAACCATACTTAACTTCGGAATTCAAATAGAACCTACATCAGACGGGAAACCTTGTAACAGCTATGCACAAAGATGTTACCTCATTCATCAACTTTGATGGAAGAAATTCCAGTGGTAATTGTTGAATTACTATGTAGAGAGCACAAACTTTTGCTTTCTGCAAGGCACTGGGATTGTGGGAATACGAACTTTTTGCAGTTTCCTATAAAAGATGGCTCCCTTGATGCTTGCTCTCCAGATGAAGTCGGTGTGATTGTGACTTTATGACAATGCTCAGATTTCAGCCTATCAGCATAACATTGTGATTCAGTTGCCTCAGCTGATTCTAATTCTTGTGGTTCCAACCCTTCTTGCTGGAGAACCTGAGACCTTCTGTATTGACCAAACTCTAAAGGAAGTGAATGCACTGAATGGTCCTCACTCTTTCTAATATTACATGGACTCACAGTTAACTTTGGACCATTATATGATGCCTTGCCAAGACTATCACTTTCCAGGGTATCAACCTGTTGCTTATCATCAGTCATAAAGTAGCCAGCTACTTCCTCAACCTGGGAGTGACTTCCTCTCTCCTTGTGTGACTGGTAATTATACTCATTAGAAGGTCGACTGGAGACCCTTTCTGCAGGAGAAACATTTTGTGCAGAGGAAGTAGATTGTTCACTTCTCACATACACACTACCATTTCCATCAGGTAAAGATGTCATTGTGGCTTTACAAAATTGAGGATCACAGTCGATTTGAACTTTTTCTAATGAAGCAAACTTGGGTCCTTTGTGTTTCTTGCGAGTGACAACCCTTGAATGATCGTTGGCTCTACAGTCAGTCTGTGAAGCAGTATTCATGGCCTTCTTTAAAATCCTTGGGGAGCTATTCATGGCACGATGCAGCTGGAGAGCTAGTTCTTCATCATCAACATGCTTATGAGTTCCCAAAGCCTTATCATGACCCACCTCCTTCAGAATTTCTCCACTTTCCATGTTCTGGGGAACTGGGTTTCTCTTCTTTCTAACCAAACAATTACCACTATCTTTAGCTTTTCCAGCTTCACGTTTCTTATACAAAAGCTTAATTGGGATCTGCTTCTTGGGCTTGTTTTTCCTATGGGGTTCCTTGATAAGGGCTTTATCAGAAGTGGAGGCCACAAGCTCAAGTGCCTTTTTGGCAGCTGTAGCTGCCTTAGCTGCTGCAGCCGCTTTCTCCAAAGCAGTAGCCTTCGCTGCAGCTGCAATTTCAGCAGCAGCTAAAGCTGCTGACCTAGACGCCTCAATCATTTCTTCGGGCGACAGAGAAAACCATGCATTGCCATATATAAGTTCACGAATATGTACATTGAATTCACTTGAAACAGATGAAATAGATGGTGGAGACAAAGATGATGATGACGATGATAGTGAAGAGGATGATGAGGCTGATGATGACCATGATGTGAATGATGAAGAGGAGGATAAAGATGATAAAGGTGGCACACATCCATTTTGCCTCCTCAATCCAACAAGGAGACGTTTTCTGGGAGGCAGGCAGGATTCAGAATTCAAAGGAGGGACAGAAGGCTTGACAGCCTCCATGCATTTTCCTTCTTCCTGCCCAATACCAAAGAGTTACTTAACTAGTTAACTAACAGATTTTCAATTACAAAATAAATAAATCTGATAGAGAGGTATATTCATAACCAGAAGCACAAGAAATGAGAATAATTTTAACATCTTCCCTCCCTAATTAAGAGAAATGACTTCGAGTTGTTTCTGGAACCTAATAATGATAAGTCTGAAACAATGAAAACCCCAAAATAGGAAACCACGATTCATGAACAAAGAAACCATATTCTAAAACTTTAAGGAGAAGTATTTCATATCCCCATACACTTCCTCCTACACTTCCATATACCCACCTGATAAACACATCCCTCTTGGAAGATAGAAATCTTAATAGCAATATTCATAGACATAGAAATCTTAAAAGCAATATCCATATACACTAAATCGCAGTGAAAAACCCCGAAGACAAAACCAATCAGGAAACTTCATCTTGGAGCAACCAGTCATGCAGAATTAAGAATCCAAATGCTAAAATTACCAATTGAAATTCTATACAGAAATCTATGTTTAAACTGCTTCGTTTACATGTTATATCCAATGTCTGACTATCAATAAACAAAAACAGAAGGATCAATCACATTATGCACCCTAAGTGCTTAAGAAAGAGAACCTTCAAACCAATTTGAAAATGGCGATTCCATCTTCAACTACACAATTCAAACTTAGAATGTAATAAGCATGAAGCGTCTAGATTATCAAGAAAGAAACATCCATTACCGATACTACTCTCCTTCATGGCCTCCTTACATAGACAAACCATAAAAACAAACTTAAGCCTCTCAATCTACAAACAAAAATAATAGATTGGTTCAAATGGGCACGGTATAAAAGACGCTGCCTGAGTAGACGCCAAATAGCCTTCAGCATCCCCCTGATCAAATGCTAAAATAGTGCCGAGCACGGTCCGATCATAGCATGAAATTCTAAACGAGCCTTTAGCATAACCCGATCCAAATTTCAGCAACATCATAAAGCACAAGAAACCCAAGAAACAGTCCAATCGACCCAAAAGAAAAGAAATCGAAACCAATAATTCACACTAAAACTCAGCCATCTCTGGCTGCATCAAGTAAGGCGTTGCAAATTACATCATTCTCCCAAAACATACACGCGCACAACACAAACAGCAATTCACAGTCCATACCTTATTACTCATCTCCCCAAGTGGGGTCACAAACTTATGTAATCAGGGTTTTAGAAGAAATCCCACAGAACCCATACGAGCGAACGAGAGAGAGAGAGAGAGAGAGAGAGAGAGAGAGAGAGAGAGAGAGAGAGAGAGAGAGGACTAGAAGTTTCTGGGCAGTATTCTCTCAGCAGAACGAGGCGGAGAAGCGGAGGAAAAGGAAGACCCAGAAAACAACAAATAAGAAAATCCTAAATTCCCTAGAGATTCTTCTTCTGCGATTTTATCCTTTTCCATCTTCTGGAAACGTTCTTTGCGGGTTCGCTTCACGAAGAGATCATGATCGTGGATCGTCAAAAATCATGCTTTTCAAATATCTCGAATTTAAAAAGCTTAACCCAGTCACTGTAGCTGGTTGAGTGGTGGACGGTATACAGTAATCACTCCAAGTACTGCGATCACACATAACTTTTATGTAGTTGATGATATACCGTCCATCTCCTATCCAACGGCTTGAGTTATTAGGAGGAAAAAGGATATTCACCATTTATCTCTATTTGTCCTCGTTGTTGAAAGACATCAAAGACCCTGACTTATGTATGTGTAGACAGCGTTAGCTCAACAGCATGAGGGCACTCTAGTGCTGTTGCTGCTGGTGGGGGGTTCGACTCCCAAAAGGTGCATGTGTGGGCTTCAGCCTCTTCTTGTAACAAGAAAAACAGACTCCGACTTATTTGATTCAAGCTGAGTCTTCCCACTAAGAGATAAAGCTCTCTCAATGTTGGTTTTCTTCATTCAAAGATTCGAACCGGAAACCTTGCTTGAAGGAAACGAGTGCCTAATCAACTAATGGTTAAAATTTTGCTAAGTGCGACAAACTAATAATCCAAGGCTCAATTTACCAACTAATCCAATTCATGTTCAGCATGTTTATCGATTTAAGCTGAGCCAAACACGAACCAAGCACGAGTCGAATTAGAAATCTTTTTGTTAAGGCTAAGATGTTGTTCTTCATGTATAAAATCTAGAGGGGAACTTATTAACTAAAAATGAAGTCAAATCATACTTTAATATATCATTTTGTGAATTGAGATTTTTTTGGGGTACAAATGGGGATGCCAAAAGAAAATGCATGCCCGAGGTACCAAACTCATGATCTTCAACTTGTGAGTTGACCCACTAACTAAGTGACCTATTGAAAGATTTTAACATGGGACTATGTGATAGTTATCCATGGTTTTCTAGCTTAATTTGAGCATAAGCAAGCTTACATAAGCTAAGTCAAACCAAACACAAATTTCCAATATATTTAACTAAGTGAGCCTATACAAGCTGAGCTGAATCAAACCGAGCATGTGTTGCGCTTGAGAACCAAACATGAACTTAATTAAGCTCACCTCAAGTCAAACCATGAGCAGCTCGGCTCGTTTACCAGCTTTATGCTGGTTGCTTTTCTTGGGTACAATGGGGAAGCCGGATGGGACTAAACTTGTGAGCCGATGAACTAGCCGGCTAAGCTGTTGTTCTCTGTGCTACATTTGGTTGTTTTGAAATTGATGTGTGTGGGTTCATTTGGGCAGGAATATAATTTGAAATTTGATTTATCTGTCATTATCTAAAAAGATTTAGGGTGTTTATGGAATATGATGAACTAAGTGGTTGTGCATATTCGAAAAATCTTGCTTTCAGAGGGGGGAGTGGGGCCCGCGAGTGACGTTGATTGGTTGAAGTGCAAACACCTCTGCTTCGGAGATTCGCACTCCCTACGTCAGGGTCCCCCACCCCGTTTGGATTCGGATCGGGTCTCATCCCGGATAGTCTTGCTCCAAGAAGTACCAAGCTAGACTGGGGTGGCAATTGGTAATCAGCTCGGGTGAGGGTGGGGCCACTCCCGGTTTCGTATTTGGGTCTATTTTCAAGATCCATACACTAATACATAGGGAGAGTGAGAGTGCGTGAGAGTTGCTAAATTTGATTTATATTAGACCATTCATCACTCTTGGATTGGAGAAATGGATGACATAGATTGAAAAGTAAAAATTAATTAAAATTTTGTATAGTATATTATTTATTTTTTGCTTTTTTTGTCTATATCATTCATCTATCAAATATGCAATCCAGATTAATAAGGATGGTTTAATATAGAGTCTAGCAAATCCCAATAATTTATATAGAAAGGGGGCCTAGTCAAAATGGGGTTTTACCAACTTTATTATTATTATTGTGTGTGTGTGTATATATATATATATATATATTGAGAGAGAGAGAGAGAGAGAATCTTGATTTAGGGAGCCCATAAGATAGAGAATCACAAGGATCCAATCATCTTCACCGTTTGATTGACATAATTAATGATGCCGATTTGAATAAAAAAGTAAATACATTTTTCTAGGTTGCATTTACGCTTTCCATTTTATTATAACAACCGTTTATCTCAATGATTGAATGGTTGGGATGAGTTTCTTATGGTTCTCTATTTCTCTAGGTTGCTTAAATTTAGATTATGTGTGTGTATATGTGTGCATGCAAGAAAGAGAGTATAGATTTAGGGAATCCACCAAAATAGAGAACCACAAACTTGAATAGTTTATGTGATAAACCATTAAATGCAACCTTCAAATAGTATTTACTTCTTTAATTCAATTATTCACCATGTTGAATCCCTAAATCTAGATTTTCTAGTATATATATATGTGTGTGTGAAGAGAGAGAGAGGGTTGCTAGACTCTCAATGGAGCATCAATGTTGATCTGGGTAGACAAAAAAGATGAATGATGTAGATCATAAAAGCAAAGGATAAAAGATCAATGATCTAGGTGAAAAGAGCAAAGGTAGAAAGAAGAAAGACATTGCTTTTTCACCTAAACCATCAATCTTCTCAAACCAACTATGGAGATTTTAATTTAAAAAGCTAATTATATCATTATCGTTCTTCACATTTAATGCAAATATTATAACACTTTTTAAATTCAAATATCCATTATTGATCGTAACACTAAAGATGTTTGAGTAGATTTAAGCATACACATGTTTGAATATATATCATTATATATTAAACATATATTTATTTATATATTCCCCAAGCTCAGCTCTAGCCTTTTGGTTGCATTGGAACTTAACTTTGCCAAATAAGATGATGTACGAAATCAATTCGAGCTTTTGCATGGAAAGTCAATCGAGCTAAGTTGGAACTCTAGCTCATATTAGATGACTTCCTTTTCCTTTACAATAACTTGAGCCTGGTTTATTTTTTTTTATTTTAATTCGTCAAGCACAAGGCAACTCCAGTAGCTCAGCTTCTTCCGTTCCCCATCCAGGCAACGAAGACGAAAATTGACACAAAAGCTTTATGATACTGCTAATCAACAAAATCTTCAAGAAATTGAGGAACTCAAGTCATGTCATCAGACTAAAAGGACTTTGAATTTGGGTTTGATTCATCAGAAACCCCACCAAAGAGGACAATCAATCTCTGCTTCTAGCAGGGTCGGTCGCATTAGGGGCGAAGCTCTTCGAGTATTGAACAGGAGGCCTTACTAAAGGAGAAGTAGTGACAAACCACTTGAACCACCACACTTTCCTTGAATTTCTTGCAGATTTAAATATTTAAATAAAGTTGATTCTAAGATAAGCTCATTGCCTACCAAGAATCCATCTACCCGATGCCACTTGGTGCGAGAAAGAGCTTGGTTTTTGTTTTGATGCTGCCAAATTAAGTTAATGGAAGCTTTTGCTAGAAAATCATTAAACGTGAAGGATCAAGGAAGTGGCTCTCAGAGCGTTAGCTCATTTGGTAGGGCTCTTCAGCTCGCACTTTGTTGGTGGGTTCAATTCTCAGGGCATGCATTTTGTAGGGCTCTTCAACTCGCGCTTGGTCGGTGAGTTCAATTCCCGAGGGCTTGCATGGCAACAGGGTGACTTGAGGATGAGTTCACCTATACCCAGTCTCACCCAAATTTTATCGGGATGAGTATAATTTTAGGTCCTTTTTCTTTTAGGGGTAAAACTTTCAAAAAAAGGGTTTTGATAAGTCTGGTTGAATTTGAATTGAATTATGATAAGAGAATTGAGAGTATGGAGTCAGTGAGTAGGTGATTCAAGAGAATTGCCAAAAACAGATATGGTAACAATCATTCATTGCCAAAAAATGTTCTGTTTTCCCCCTTGATTAAATGGAAGGAAATCATTATCTAATTTATAAGAAGAATTTTGACGCAGCAATGGCCATGAGAGAACACCTTAAACAAGGCAAAGTCTAATTCAAGAACTAATTAAGTGCTAATAAGACCATTCAGGTGTGGCCTCTAATGAGATTCATAAGGTTAAGACCGAGCACTCCAAGCTTTCTGTAGGCGCTGTTTTCTTCGGCAATGGGTGATGGCAGTTGCACTTCATTAAACGCATCCCTACAAATACTCGAAGATGATAAAAGGGCTCCGATCATAAACAGTGCATCAAAGTCTTTCTTCTCCTTCAAGTATTTGAATGCGTTCGGCAGAGCATACTCAACATCATTCTCGTATACTTCCATACAAACCTTGAGACTTGAAGTTACCCTCTCGTCAGTCTCTGTCTTGAGCAATTCATTGATACGAGAAAGTGTAGAAGTAGCATTACGGATGTCTAGGCCAGCTGTGATGTTCGCCAAGCCCCAGAGGTCTGCTGAATAGCTATCTTTCTCGGTCTGAAGTGTCGTCAAGCAGAAATCATAATCTTCTGTTTCGTTGCAGGTGGCCTGCAGGAATTCTATGCCTTGCTCTCCCCTAGCCAAAAGAGATTGTGTTACGCATGCGAGAGAAAGAAGAAAGAAGGGAATAGATGCCATATTGGCTCACAATCTTCGGTTGTAAGCCTTTGCCTGTACAAGGCCTTGATTTATAACATGTAGCAGTCGCCATGGCCAAAGGTGGGGTGACTGCCTAAAACGTATAAACAATAAAAATACGGAAACTATAAGATTTTCTATGTAGGGGAGGAATCCTGTAACTGTATTCGCTTCCGTTTCCTATTTTTGCTGGTTCATGTTTTGGAAATTTATGGTATATGAAAGGTACAAGGACAAGTTATGGTATATGAAAGTATACAACAAATGAAGAAATTTTGGTCCTCGGGTTTCTGCAATTGATCTATCCGAAATTTCAATTGATCTATCATGTAAGGACACGGCTCTCGTCAAATCCCCTTTCTCACAATACCCATTGATTATGCTGCTGTGGCTATTTTAGTCTGCCATTGGCCCTGACAGCCATTTCTGATGGGTGCTGAGCCCGTGGATAACAACATTATAACTAAAGGATTGGGTACGATGCCTGCATTGCTTAACACCTTGGGGGTTGTATATGCGAAGACACTGTAACGTTAAAAGGTAAATATTTTGGAGCAACAATTAGGCCTGTCATGTTTTATGGTTCTGAGTGTTGAGCAGTTAATCATCAACATATACAAAAGATGTCTGTGACAAAAATGAAGATATTAAGATGGATAAGTGGTCATACAAGAAAAGTCAGTGTACATAATGAGGTTATTAGAAACAAATTAGGAGTGACACTAATAGAGGATAAAATGAGAGAACATCATTTAAGATGGTTTGGACATATAGAAAGAAGATCAAAAGAAGAACCTGTAAGAAGGTTAGAAAAACTAAATTTGAAAAGTATTAAAAGAGGTAGAGGACAACCACAAAAGTGTTGGAAGGAAAAATAAAGAATGATCTAGCTTATTGGGAGTTAACTGCTAACATGACACACAATAGGGATATGCGAAAACAAAGAATCCAGGTAGCTGACCCCGTCTAGTACGGGAAAAGGCTTAGTTGTTGTTGTTTTTGTATTTTGGTATTAAGATAATTGTGCTCATTAGTAGCAAATGAAGTGGTCTTGAGCATTAATGATTCATGTTATAAGTTAAGAGCTACTTTTTTGAGTGATAATTATGCTCATTAATAGCATTTATGATTACATCTTCACTATCTATATATAATGGTATTGTAAACAAGATTCATTTAACTTTTATGTCATTGTGTGAGTTTATTCCTACTTAGTTTTCAAGAGAGCTTATAACTCTAATTGTAGTACTAATTGTGTTTACAATATCATTATTTTTTTTGCCAGTTTGTTTACGACTTGATTATATTTGTGTAAGATGAATCGAGGGTCTTTGTTGTATCTTAAAGATGTTTTACGGTGTTCATCGCATTCGGTTATTTGATACCGGTAGTAGTAAACAAAACTAAATATTAGTATTTATTACACCTCAAAGAATAATGCTATCCTAACATTCTTTTCAGGTGTTAAATTTGATTTCTGTGTAACAACTACTCAAGAACTCAAGCTCAACATTATTTCTTCTATTATTTTTCTTTCAATATGAGTACATTGAATCAGGTAAACCGAACACCTTTTGGTGCTTTGAGTAATATGTTCAGGCTATGTAAGTTAAGTTCATTGGCAATCAAAATTGGCACAAAAGGAATGCATCGATATTTCATGCAGTATGCCTTATCTTGATTCTTTATGAGCTTGCTTCCCTGCCCTTTGTGTTGTTGGGCTTGTAGCTTTTATATGCGTTCATTACCAAACCGAGAACTTCTTTAGAAAAAGAATCTGCAGCATATGTGCATTTTACATATAGGAAGTTGCTGATTCCATTCAACACCATTAAAACATGCGTCACCTGTGGTTCAAGTACTCGGAAGATCTAGTGAACCACACATAACAAATAAGACTTAAAAATGTCTCTCTTGTTTCTTCACGGAAACTGTCATTCACTAAAACTATAGTTTGTATACAAAAATGACTACTGTAATCGCTAATTTTAATAACGTTACTGATTTATACTGCAAATCGGTTCATTTTTTGCTATTGTCGATGGACCATTAATATCAATTAAAATTAATCTATCGTAAATGAAGCTCTTAATCAAAATTAAATTAATACGATTTCAGTATATAAAGTCTTCAACGCAAAACTTTACTTTACATGATTCTGGCAAGAAGGTTGATCTTGCTAGTTTCTGTATTCATGTACTTGGTATGTTTATCGTTCTGCCCTTGCCTTACAATTTTGATCGTCATATTCTTCCTCATTTTTCAGTTATTTTCTGATTCAAGTTAACAAAATATCCGATGCGAATCTTATTTTTTATTTGAACAAGTAATTCTCTGTAGTTTTTACATGAAACTGGTTATTAAGAACGAGAATTCCGTCATTAAACTCAAACTATCTAGTTCTGTAATCGTTTGACGTATACATGATTTGTATAAAAGCTTTCCAATAGCTTCAAAATATTCAGTATGCAATTTAAATTCAAGAAACTTAGCTACATTAAGATTAGGGTTTGAGATGGGCAGCGAGTTTGTGAACGAGTGTCTGAGAGTGGCAACCATTGTGTGTGTGAGAGAAAGAAAGAGGGGGGGTCTTTGAAGAAGATGAAGAAGGGCTTTCGTCACCTAGTCTTCCCAATTGGGGGTTATTTTATTTGTTTTATATAAAACATTAAATGTTCAATTGCCATCCCATGAACAAGTTTCTCAAAGAGATCTGTAGTGCAACGATACACCAAAACTCATGAAGGTGAAGAAAAAATATCACCAACATCAATTTCTACTGCTGCATGGAAGAGAAAAGTTTTGATTTAGTAGTCATCTCTTAAATGGTGCTGTTTTGCAGAACCATGAAATTAAACCTAAAGATCATTGGAAAGAATGCTCAAAGAATCTTGAAGACATTCTAAAAATTGATTTAATTCTCACCTGATCACTAATCCAAGTTGATGGGTTTTGACTGAGGTTCCTTGGATCAAGGATCATGACTGAATCAGGATATTGTAGATCTTACCTTAAACCTATACCAGGTCCACTTCTTCAACATGAAATTCTTCAAACTCCTCGCCTTCCTATTACGTCTCTGCTAAAATTTTCGAAGTTTCCAATATTCTGCATCTTGTCAGCTCCCAGGATGATGATCGTTATGCTTGAAATGGATAGATGACCGTTCTTCTTTGCCTTCTCCTTCACTCATCTGTTTTGATGTTATCCTCTGTTTCATGCAAATAATATTAAATAGTATCAAGGTTTATATATCAAAACATGAACAAATTGTACTCATGCCATTGAAACAAATGTAGTTTCACAAGTCAAAGCTGTAAAATTTCCCTCCACACAAGTGTAAATGCGATACATTGCAACATATTTACCTAATCCGACGTAGACTTTGTATTGTATCAAAATTTCTATTGATATGATGCAATATAATCCAGATCAATACGCACAACACTGGTTCAAAGTGAATTGCACATCCCATGGAGTTCGAAAGCTATCATGACCAGTTTCTTTATTAATCTTATTTCTTTGGATTCATCAACCGCATCTTTCATATGATCATTTTGTTCCATAGTTCGTTCATGGGTCCCTACATGGTATCTGTCTGTGTCATAACCACTATAATCTATTTAGAGAAAAGCCTTGGAACCATAGTGTAGACCTTACATATATACTATTTTGCAATACATAGATACATAAAAACACACACATCTATGCGCGTGTGTGTGCATGCACTGAAGGGAGGAGCCAGATTCCATCGTAGTGGGCCAGGATGGTTTGCTCCAAATCATGCAGTGTCTGGATCAAAGGTTCTGAAGAGGCTGGGTTGATATCCACACAAGGTGCTTGCAGGCCCAGGTTTCTGTTTGGCTCCAGTGTGTGTCACCTTTGTATTCAATGAGCACCATACCAACGCAATGTGTGCCCGCTCAGGTCTCTCTCTCTCTCTCTCTCTCTCTCTCTCTCTCTCTCTCTCTCTCTCTCTCTCTCTCTCTCTCTCTCTCTCTCTATCTATCTATCTATCTATCTATCTATCTATCTATATATATATATATATATATATATATATATATATATATATATATATATATATATATATATATATATATAGAGAGAGAGAGAGAGAGAGAGTATTTACTTTATATATATATATATATATATATATATATATATATATATATATATATATATATATATTTATATATATATATATATATATATATATATATATATATGTGTGTGTGTGTGTGTGTGCTCGCGCAGGGAAGACTACCGGTGTTCACGCAGCCCTCCTCCACAAGAAGGTAACTGTCTCTCTCATTTTCCCTGTTCTTGCATGTACGCCATACAACGCAGAGAATGATTATCAGAACTAAGTCTTAAAATGTCTCTCTTTTTTCTTCACGGAAACTGTCATTCACTAAAACTATCATCTGCGACACTGAGAATTAGTTTGTATACAAAAATGACTACTATAATCACTATTTTTAATAACATTACTGATTTATACTGCAAATCGGTTTCATTTTTTGCTATTGTCGACGGACCATTAGTATCAATTAAAATTAATCTATCGTAAATGAAGCTCTTAGTCAAAATTAAACTAATACGATTTCATTATATAAAGTCTTCAACGCAAAACTTTACTTTACCTGTTTCCCGATTGAATATGGCAACAAGGTTCATCTTGCTAGTTTCTGTATTCATGTACTTGGTATGTTTATCGTTCTGTCCTTGCCTTACAATTCTGTTGTTCTTTGTGACAATGATCGTCATATTCTTCCTCATTTTCGGTTATTTTCTGATTCAAGTTAACAAAATATCCTATGTGAATCTTATTTTTTTACTTTGAACAAGTACTTTTATTTTACATGAAACTGGTTATTAAGAACCAGAATTCTGTCATTGAACTCACACTAAACTCAAACTATATAGTGCTGTAATCGTTTGACGTATACATGGTTTGCATAACGCTTTCCAGTAGCTTCAAAAAATTCAGTATGCAATTTAAATTCAAGAAACTTAGCTACATTATGTCTGCTCATGCTTTCAATTTTCTGCTAGTTCACTGGACTCATTTCTGCAATCTGGAAATGCACTTTTCTTTTGCCTATTCAGTTTGTTTATGCCCTGTGGTTTTGAAGTTATGTGAACTGAGTTTTCAGCACACAAGTTAACCCAACCATTTTAAACTAGTCGTTGCATTTCTAGAATCTCTGATATATCCATTCTCATAAATCACTTTTGAACTCGCAAAACTGAACTGATTTTGAAGATATGTCAATAACCTTAGATGGGCGGCGCAAAAGTTGAAAAACTATTATGTTTTCAAGCAGTATCCATATTAAAGTTCTTTTCACAAAATTTTGAGATTTTCCACATTTCAAAAATAGACTTTTTGAAGCATCTCTTCTTTCCTCTGTTCCTAATCTTTTTTTTTGTTTTATATAAAAGAACTATTTCTTTAGCCGACCCCGTCTAGCATGGGAAAAGGCTTAGTTGTTGTTGTTGTTATAAAGAACTATTTCTTACTTGATGGTTCTTTGTCTACTAATCAAATTACTCATTCAAATAGATAAACACCCATTAGTTAATTTTTCAGTGTGCTACTAAGTTGTATGTCCGTGTTTGATGTTAGAAAAGAATTTGTGATTTTTAGAGAAAATTGTTTTGGACTAAAAGTAAGCGTTGGAACATGTTTATAATACCAAGGATTTTTATAGAACGTGTACTGTGATTCCTTTTGCTCTCTGAGTAGGGGTATTTTTCATAGCATGTGTACCGGTGTTGTTTAAATATGCCAACTACCAATCTGAGGAGGAAGGGTGCTTTGATATTGAAACGATGTCCAACCCGAAATGATGCAAAGATTTTTCTTAAGCTAACTGGAGCCAGCTAATTGAGATGATCACAAAATGATATAAATTGGAACAAAAAGCTGGCAATATGCACTATCAAATATGCTAGGAAATTTTTTGTTAAGACAAATTAGGTTGGTCATTTGGTAGATTTTTGAAGCCTTTATAATCTCCCATGAGTTTTTATTGATATTTATCACAAATGATATTCAGGGAATGAGCAAAGCAACCGATGTGATTGTCGCTCAAGATGGGAGTGGACAATTTTCTTCAATTCAAGCAGCCATAAATGCTGCACCGACATATACTTTTTCAAGGTACACGATGCATATTAGAAAAGGGAAATACAGTGAGACTGTCAATGTGAACAAGCAGAACATAAGCTTGGTGGGTGATCACCGTCTGTAAGTTTTGCTTCGAACTGTTAAAATTAGTTAATTTAGTTAACATTTAATTCCCCTGCATCCATCGATTCCATAATCCATGGTAAAACATGATAGGAAGGAACTGAGAAAGCATAATTCTTCCTTTGCTAGGATCATGTTTTGGCATATGCACGGAACACATGTGTCACTATTATACTATTTTGGATGAAAAAAGTTCTAAGAACTCTTATCATTAAGAATTCTCATTATCAAGTGAATCATTGAAGAATTTATCCAAAGACCCCCTAAATTAAAGAGGAGATTTTAGGATCTCTTGAAATATGAGGATCTGAACACTTTGTGTGCAAAGATCTCACACTCAATGTTCCCTTATTGGTACAATTGAATTCTTTTCTGAATTTTATAAATTCTTATTTTCGTTAGGTGTTGATGGAGCTTCCTTCATGGCCTTAAACTTGACAATTGAAAATACAGCTGGGCCAACAGAAAAACAAGCTGTTGCTTTACGAGTGTCTGCAGAAAGAACTATCATATATAATTGTAGAATTTTAGGATTTCAAGATACTCTATATGCTACTAAGTTTAAGCAATTTTATCGAGATTGCCATATCTATGGTACAGTGGACTTCATCTTTGGAGATGCTGCAAGTATATTCCAGAACTGTGTTTTATATCTTAGGAGGCCCATTTTAGGTCAAGAAATTACAGTTACTGCTCAAGGTAGGGAGGAAAAGGGTGATGCTACTGGAATTGTCCTTCAAAACTGTACCATCTTACCTACTGATGAGCTTGTGCCATATATTGGCAATGTCAAAATCTATTTGGGTCGACCATGGAAGACGTATGCAGTTACAGTAGTGATGCAATCAATGCTAGATCGTTTTATTGATCCTGCTGGCTGGGAAGAATGGCAGGGCTGCATCAACCATCTCACAACATACTATGGGGAGTTTAGGAACAGAGGACTTGGATCCAACACAACAATGAGGGCGAATTGGACACATCCTCACATGACAGTGCATGAAGCTATATATTATACGGCCGATGTATTCATAGATGGAAAAGAATGGATTCCATCTATGGGTGTTCCCTTCACCCCTGGATTTTAAAAGCATGCGTATAAAATATGTCTTATGAAATGAAAGTCCATTCTTGCCAATTTCTCTCTCTCTCTCTCTCTCTCTCTCTCTCTCTCTCTGTGTGTGTGTGTGTGTGTATGTGTATTACGTAATCTATATGTGTGTGTGTGTTCGTCTACATAAATATATATCATTTGGACACATCCTCACATGAGTATTACGTGTGTGTGTATTCATAGATGGAAAAGAATGGATTCCATCTATGGGTGTTCCCTTCACCCCTGGATTTTAAAAGCATGCGTATAAAATATGTCTTATGAAATGAAAGTCCATTCTTGCCAATTTCTCTCTCTCTCTCTCTCTCTCTCTCTCTCTGTGCATGTGTATTACGTACACATATAGTGTGTGCTCGTCTATATAAATATATATGTCTAGATCTGTTCGGACACATATGTATGCATATAGATGTGTCTCTGCGTGTGTTTGTGAGATTCACGCAAGTAAACAGCGCACATACTGGTATCTGTAACAACAAGGAGTGAGAATATGGTTAACAATACAATCGAACGCGTGATACTTCAATTTTGTACTGAGTGACAAATGTCAACTGTTACGTCTGATCATTTGTCTGATCGTTGGAATGTGTAGGATCAAATCGTCTAGAATATGCTAACTGTTTGATCCTCAACTCTTCAACGGCGTCACTTGTGAAGTTCTGCATGCTTGTATATGTTTAAAAGGAAGAGGGAATGAGTGCCAGACTCAAAGTTAAAGCATGACACCTGCTTCTCTGCATATGTCCCACCTACGATAGGGAAAACACAAGATGATCAGTCTATCTGGGAAATTCCAAAAATCAACACTGTCTTTAACTCATACGTTTAAAAGTGAGAGAATCAGTGCCAGCCTCAAATCAAAGCATGACACCTGCTTCGTTTTAATCTCTGCATATGTGCCACTCACAAGCACTAGATGATCGAAGTAAGTGAAATTCCCACACTATCTTTTGAGGGATCGGCGCTTACCTTTCTGTTCTTCGGTCGCCGGAGGTTCAGTGAGCGCAGCGGATGGTGTTGTCGTGAGGTTTCCACACGAAGGGTTTCTCAGACGATTGTATGTGTGTATATTTTTCACCTTGTGAAATGGCTGCCTTTTTATAGGCAGCCGCTCCCCCAATCTTCTGGCTTACTTCTCTCGTGGCTTCCCTCGTCTGGGAGCTATAACGGATGGCCGTTACCGGATTTTTCGGTAACAACTGTCCGTTACATTATCCGGTCTCTCCTCAAGTAACGGTTGGATGGCCAGTCAAGTTGTTATCTGACCCGAGAATGGTCATTTCATTGTAACATCTCCCACTTGAACATTCGAGCAAGTGTATCGACATACTGGTTTTCCTCCCACTTTCCAGGGGTTTTCACTAGTTATGTCGATTCCTGATTACTATTGTAATCAGAACCTGTTGTGTGGTTATTTCCCTACACAACAAATCATCCGTTGTATGGTTATTTACCTATACAACAACATATCTCAAACCCATGTTTCTAACATGTTTTGAGAAGAGTTCTTTCGTTATGCCTTTGGTTAAGGGGTCTGCCAACATGTCTTCTGTTGGCATGTATGAGATGGATATTTCCTTTCTCATAACCATATCATGAACATAGTGGTATTTTACCATTATATGCTTGCTTTTTGAGCAATCTGCTCCACTCTTAATAAGAGTAATTGCTGCATTGTTATCGCAATAGATAATCACCGGCTCATCTGTTATTTCCAGCTTCAAATCACGTATGAAGTGGCTTATCTAGACGGCACTTGTTGCAGCCATACAGCAAGCAATATACTCAGCTTCCTGTGTATGCAATGCTACACAACCCTATTTCTTACATGTCCAAGAAACAACACCACCTCCAGATAAGAATATTTGTCCTGAAGTAGATTGCTGTCATCTTTGCTCTCAGCAAAGTCAGCGTCTGAGTATCCTACTACTTCCAGTTCATTTGCTTGAAAACATAGTTTCAAGTCCTTTGTTCCTTTCAGATATCTTAGAATCCTTTTTACAGCTATCCAATGCTGCCAACCTGGATTACTTTGATATCTACTGACAAGACCAACAGCAAAGCTGATATCAGGCCTTGTATACAACATAACATACATTAAGCTGCCAACAACTTGAGCATAAGGAACATTAGGCTTATCGTCTCCTTCACCGGGACAATCAGCCTTACTTAGTTTCACCCCTTTTGCAAAAGGTGTATCTGCAAACTTGCATTCACCCATTTTGAACTTCTTGAGGATATAGTTTATATATCTCTCTTGACTCAGGCATAAGAGTCTAAATCCTCTATCTCGAGAGATCTTTATACCCAGGATATAGGATGCTTCTCCCATATCCTTCATTTTGAACTTTTAGTTCAACCATGACTTGGTTTTAATAATCATTTCATTGTCATTTCCAGTCAACAATATGTCATCGACATATAATGATAAGATGACAAAGCGGCTCCCACTGTTCCAAACATAAACACAGTGATCAAGTTTGTTAGCCACAACCCAAGTTCTATAATGACATTTTGAAAAGTCAAATACCATTGGCGAGGTGACTGTTTTAGGCCATATAGGGATTTTTTCAACTTATACACTTTATCTTCTTGGCCTTCAATCACAAATCCTTCGGGCTGCTGCATGTATATGATTTCTTCTAAATCACCATTTAGAAAGGTTGTCTTTACATCTAACTGATATAAATTCAAATCATAGTATGCAGATATTGCTGGGATTATTCGTATGGATGCAAATTTCGCAACTAGGGAATATGTCTCAATATAGTCTATCCCTTCATTTTGCGAAAACCCTTTTCAACCAACCTTGCTTTAAACTTATCAATTGTACCATCAACCTTATATTTCTTTTTCAGAACCCATTTATAGCCTATAGATTTTCTTTCTTTTGGCAAATCATCTAATTCCCAGACTTGGTTTTTCTCAATGGATTCAATTTCCTCATCCATGGCTTTCTCCCAGTCTGTTGCATCTGATAAATTCATTGCTTGATGACAAATCATCAACACATTCTTCATTATTTTCCAAGATGTCATTCTTAGAATCTTTTAAGAATTTAACAT
This sequence comes from Brasenia schreberi, assembly GCA_036023115.1. Lineage (NCBI taxonomy): Eukaryota > Viridiplantae > Streptophyta > Magnoliopsida > Nymphaeales > Cabombaceae > Brasenia > Brasenia schreberi. Next base: position 18,416,049 of record JAYKKT010000073.1, on the reverse strand, counting down.
CTCTGCTTTCAATGAGTTCTTGGTCTTTATGATAAAATCGATATCCTTTTAAACCTTTTGGATATCCAATAAATATATACCTCAAGGACCTACTATCTAGTTTATCTCTAGACTGATCAAGGATCTTAACATATGCAATTGATCCCCATCTCCTGAGATGACTTAGGTTGGGTTTTCTTTCAAACCACATCTCATACGGTGTAGTGAACACAACTTTACATGGTACTTTGTTGAGCACGTAAACAGTTGTACTTACCGCTTCTTTCCAAAAGACCCTTAGTAGAGAGACATCAATAATCATAGACCTTGTCATATTCAACAAGGTTCTATTGTATTTTTAAGCTACACCATTTTGTTGAGGTGTTCTAGGCATTGTATTTTGTTTAGTAATACCAAAGTCTTTACAAAATTCTAAAAATTTTGTTGAGGTATACTCACCCCCTCTGTATGATCTCAAGACTTTGATAGTTTGTCCCAATTGATTTTTCACTTATTGCTTATATTCTTTAAATGCTTCAAGTGTCTCTGATTTATGTGCTAAAAGATATATATACATATTTCTAGAGTAATCATCGATAAAGGTTATAAAGTAACCCTTTCCTCGATGTGTCTTTACTCTAAAAGGTCCACATAAATCCGTGTGAATAATCTCTACCAGGGTTGTTGTCCTTTTTGTTTCCTTGGGAACGACTTTTCTTGTCATTTTTCCTTGTATGCAAGCTTCATATTTGTTGAAAGTCTTTTCCTCAAATCTGGGTAATAAGTCAAAGTTGGATAATTTCTTAAACTTTTCCAAACTTATATGCCCTAGGCGTTTATGCCACATATTCACATCAACAGAAATGACACTTTCAATATAAACTGAAGATTGATGACTTTCATTATCGAATAACTTGAACAGTCCATATTCTACATCAAATTCTCTCGAGTACAAGATTCTCCCATATTTTTCCACAGTACCTTTTAGGTACAAACCTAACTTCAAAACCTTTCTTTACTAAGGCAGGGACCGAGACCAGATTGCACCTTATAGATGGCACAATTAACACATCGATCAATATAATTGGTTTGCCTTGTACAAATATCCTAAAGGATTCAATACCCAAAACATCTAAAAAAGTACCGTTTCTCATGTACACACGATGTTCTCCGGGTTGATATTCCTTTAGATCAATTGCCCCTTCCTTGGTTTTTGAGATGTGTCTTGTAGCTCCGGAGTCTATCCACCAACCTGTAACTAGGCGGTCCAAGTATAAGCATTCTGAAATTACGCAGATTATGTCCTACTTCTCCGATTGTCCGTGCTGTGGGTTGTTTCCTTCACCTTTCTTGTTACGACAGTCCCTCTTGTAGTACCCCATCTTTTCATAGTTGAAACACTTGATCCAGGAAGCGGTTTCTTGTGATTTCTTAAAAGCTTGACTGCCTTTCTTGATATTCTTGCCAAATTTTTTATTTGGTTTCTTTTTTTGGTTGGATTTTGAGCTAGACGCCAACTCATTCTAGACCACTAGCAGTTTTTTTCTTTTGTTTTTGAACATGTGTTCTTGCTCAATTGCAAGCTTTAGGAGCAATTCCGAAAGGTTGATTTCAGGCCCTAACCTTAAGGCAGTGGTGACCATATTCCATGATGGAGGTAGACTATTCAGTATAGTTGATATCTGCATTGGTTCGGGGATGACTTATTTTGCTACGGCTAAATCCCTAGCCATTACCAGCATATGATTCACATGTTCTACTACATTTTCTCCTTCTTTCGTTCTAAAAGAGTTGTATTTTTATAGTAGTAACTGAATATGCAACTTTGCATTTGTATCATACTTAGTTGTTAACGTGTCAAACTGCACTTTTGTAGTCTCAAATTCTTCAAAGACCCTAATCAGGTCATCCTCCATATAAGTTAACATTACAGTTCTTGCTATGGTATCGTCTTTTAGAAATGTTTTATACATTTCTAATTGTTGTTGGTTTGCGTCTGGTGGTGGAGGATGCACTGTTTCCTTTAACACATACTCTACACCTTTTAGTGTTAGAGCTAACGGGATTCTTCTCTTCCATGTCTAGAAGTTCAGACCGTTTAGTTTTTCTGTTTTTACCAATTCGGACACGCATATCCTAGAACTCATTTTTGTTTGACAAAAATATTAATCAAGCGGTCTTTCTCTATCTAAAGGAAACAAGGAAAAACACAGAGCAAGAAACACGTTAACTTGATACAGAGTTGAAAAAACAAACAATTTTCCTAAGAGTTTTTTCTGCCTCCAAACCCCTAAATGAATACCAAAGGATAAATCTATAATTTTTACTTATTTATCCCCTTTTTGTATTTTTGTAAAATCGACAAACTCGTAAAATTACTATTTGGTATTCTTGTAAAATTCGCAACTGATCGGGGTTAAAATCGTAATTTTAACTCTCAAGGCGAATCTGTAGTTTTTCAAAAGGAACAGGGGTAAACCTGTCTTTTGACTGAATGACAGAAATGATATTTTTCAAACCGGGTTGGATAATACCATAAATCAACAGCCCCAGTATTTTTATAATTTTCAAAAACGGCCAAGGGGTAACTTGTCCTTTACCGTGGCAACTTCATAATAATAAAAAAGACTAGGGGCAGTTTGTCCTTCTCTCTCAAAACTCAAGGCGGTTTTCTGAAACTGGTTTCAGAAAATCGCTGGTGGTTTTCGAGAAACCGTCGGCGGTTTGGTATTCCCGCCGCAGTTTTTTGAAAACCATATTTTTTTTTATTTATATCGCTATAAAAGCGAAAAATAAAAAACAGTTACAGATTCTGGATTTTTCCAGAGAGAGAGAGAGGGAGAGAGAGGGGAGGGAGAGGTTCGACCGATCGTCGCCGTCGGCTGTCGGCTGTCGGGTTCTTCTTCTTTCGAGCCGGTTGCTGGCCGTTCGTCGCTTTCGGGCTTTTTTTTGGCTTGCCGTTGTTTTGCCTTTGAGGCTTTTCGTCGGCTTGCCTCTGGTTTTGCCTTTGGGGCTTTTCGCCGGCTTGCCTCTGGTTTTGCCTTTGGGGTTTTTCGCCGGCTCCGGATCGCCGGCCGGATATGCTCAGTCTTCTCTATCTGACTGTCGATTGCCGACTTCTTTCTATCTTTCTGTTGTTTCTAACGTATCCCTCCCTCTTCTTTTTTTTGCAGGGAACCAGGTCCTGATACCACTGAGGGATCGGCGCTTATCTTTCTGTTGTTCGGTCGCTAGAGGTTCAGTGAGCGCAGCGGATGGTGTTGTCGTAAGGTTTCCATACGATGGTTTTCTGAGACGATTGTATGTCTGTATATTTTTCACCTTGTGAATAGGCAGCCGCTCCCCCAATCGTCTAGCTTACTTCTCTCGTAGCTTCCCTCGTCTGGGAGCTGTAACGGATGGCCGTTACCGAAAAATCCGGTAACGGCTGTCCGTTACATTATCCGGCCTCTCCTCAGGTAACGGCTCGATGGCCAGTCCAGCCGTTACCTGAGCCGAGAATGGCCATTTCATTGTAACATCTTTAACTTTGCATCATTAAAAGTCGCAGCTAAATGAACTGAACCAAAATATGTGGATCACTTACCTTGGAATAATAAGATAGTACAAGGATCAAGTTGGAAAGTAATGATAACAGTCTCTGTTTCTCAACATCAATTTTCGTCTAGCTGGTAGACAGAAAAACTACATACCAAGTTTTTTCTGGTTTGAGAAAGCTTCTATCTTGAACAACAAGAACTTGAATTATCCACTAACAGACCAACCAGAGGAAAAGAAAATGGGCAATATTGGTCGCCAAAATTAAGTATGACCTTCTGAGAAGAGAAATGGTTGTGTTAGAGCCAGTGAAATGGAAGTGTACAAGTTTGCCATGAATTCCGAGTTGCTCTAATAGTTCCTCTGCGGTACAAAATCCATCTCTCCCAAGGGGTTGGATTCCCACGAGTGAAACAAGAAATATGTACAATCAAAGAAACAATGATGGTCTACTTGTCCAATAGATGTTCACACCAGTCAACCATTGCCAGCAAGAGCACTGATTGCCAACAAGAGCACTAAAGTACTTAGATTGTAGTGCATTGACCTAATTACCATCACCAACTGGCTTATGCAACATGAGCGACACTATTCTTTTGGCTGATACATTTTTCCAACCATCCACATCTGCATTGCAGTTTAAAGCTATAGTTGGGGAATCAATCACAACCCATGTTCATGGTTTTCACTCAGTTGAGTCTGTTCCAAGAGTTGTCGGACATTCACTGCAATTATTATTCTCTATCCACCTCCACTGGAGAACAATTAACTATTGTTTCAAAATGATTGCTTCCTCGTCTATTCCAAGCCAAGGAAGGGCTGTGAAATAGAAACTTTTGCCCAGCTCGACTTGCAATACTAGAAAGCATATTAAAGATTCATCCAGCGAATCTAACAAAAGTACCCATGTATTCAAGTGTATGAATTTATGCAGTTAAAAATAGGATGAAAATAATGGGAAGTGGATCACCTATGAATATATTAATATAACAGGCGTAGGCGTAGCACATGATAGAATTAATGTTGATTGGTTAAAATGGAGAGGAGCATCAGGTATTCTTTGTGATAAGAAGATAACATTAAAGTTAAAAGGTAAATATTATAGAACAGCAATTAGACCTGTCATGTTTTATGGTTCTGAGTGTTCAGTTAATCATCAACATATATAGAAGATGTCTGTGACAGAAATAAAGATGTTGAGATGGATGAGTGGTCATATAAGAAAACACCGTATATATAATGAAGTTATTAGAAACAAATTAGGAGTGACACTAATGGAGGTTAAAATGAGAGAATATCATTTAAGATAGTTTGGACATATAGAAAGCAGATCAAAAGAAGCACCTGTAAGAGGGTATGAAAAACTAAATTTGGAAAGTATTAAAAGAGATAGAGGATGATCAGAAAAGTGTTGAAAGGAACAAATAAAGAATGATCTAGCTTATTGTGAGTCAACTGCTAACATGACACATGATAGGTTTCTCTGGAAACAAAGAATCCATGTAGCCGATCCTGTCTAGTATTTGAAAAGGCTTAGTTGTTGTTGTTGTAACAGGCGTAGCAATGATGCTCGTCCAATTTGGGCAGCTTCCTTAACAATTTGTGTTTACCAAACTCTCATACTTCGATACCCTATCCCTATAGCCCCCATTCTGGCTATTTGCACGAGTGACGTGTTGGCATTTCAAAGTGACTATGGTGTGTGCACATAGATGGTGTTATAGCCCCAGACAACTTTAATGCACCTACCAAAGACAGTAATCGGCTGCACTTGAGATGAACAAAATCAAAGGCAAAACCAGGATAGCTAAGTCAGCAACCGATGGAAGACCAACGTGACAGTTTACGGTTATAAAGATAGTATTCAGAGAGAGAGAGAGAGAGAGAGAGATGATCAACTTGAAATGCAAAAACTTGCATTATGCAACACTCACTCCGTCTGACAGTTTATGGTTATAAAGATAGTATTGAGGGAAACTACTAATAGCAAACACGTTGAATGGAAGCACCCAACGGAAAAGCATAGATCTCAATAGAAAGTGAGAGAACACAGAACCGACACAATGTAACTCAGGCAATCATTGAAGTCCAACTTGACATGGTACAAACAACGGCAATCAATCAAAGAGAGAAAATAAAATATACACAATTAATATATATGGAGCGTGTAGCCTTAAAATACAAAGAACCTATATTCTGTGAGATTCGCACCATATCAAGAATGTAAGGTTTTTGGAGACTGTATTTCTGGGATCTGCTTGTGGTGAACAGAATGCATGTAGGCAACCGAAAGGAGAGGTTCTAGAGACAAGAATGTAGTGTTTACTTTTGCATAAGATCATTATTTCAGCTGCGGAACCGTTCTTTTTCTCTACGAGTGTGCATGAGTCCTGTTCCTCTTTTGTTTGTGAACTTTTTCTTGCTCTGCTCACTGAAAATTCAATTCTTCATCTGTCAATTGTCTGCATCCCATACCAAATCCATCTCTACTGTAATATGCATGCATCTTTGCATTTTGGAAACAAGCATCTGAAGGTAGGATACTACAAAATTGTAGTCACTGTCTTATTTTTCTATTAGGAATAGTAATTAAACCACAAATGAAAAAAATACATGAATTAAATGCAGAAAAATTCACGAAAGGAAGCATGAACACATTCAGCATTCGCAATGCACAGAGTTCTGCCAGTTGCTGAACCGAAATATATGCAAGAAGCATACACAGGTTTGCCTTCGCAAATGCAATGTTTAGTTTCATAGTGTCTGCATACAACACCAGCAGACTTGGCATATAGGAAGTTACATCTTTGCCATTTACATCATATTTATATCTACGCAACGAGAATGAGAAAAAGAATACCACATTCACATATAACAATTTAGAAGGTACATTTTTACTTGGACTCTAGCGTACAACCTTGCTGCAGAATAGATGTGAAGTATGGGTGCTTCACGAGAATTTTCGAGTACTTAAAACTACAGGGTGGCGCATGTTTTAATGACGTTGAATGGAATCAGCAACTTCCTATGTGTAAAATGCACATACGCAGCTGTTTGTTTTTCTAAAGATCTCTGTTTGGTAATGAACGTTCTGAATAATCATGATCATATAAACGCGGAGAATGATTATCAGAAGCAGTTCCCCTAGTTCTTCCCTTTGGCCGGCGGCCCTCTACCACAAGCAGGTAACTCTCTCTCTCATTTTCCCTGTTGTTGCATGGACGCCATACAACGCGGAGAATGATTATCAGAACTACGTCTTAAAATGTCTCTCTTTTCTCTTCTCGGAATCTGTCATTCACTAAAACTATCATCTGCGACACTGAGAATTAGTTTGTATACAAAAATGGCTACTATAATCACTATTTTTAATAACGTTAACGATTTATACTGCAAATAGGTTCCATTTTTTGCTATTGTCTATGGACCATTAATATCAAATAAAGTTAATCTATCGTAAATGAATCTCTTAATCAAAATTAAACTAATTCGATTTCATTATATAAAGTCTTCAACGCAAAACTTTACTTTACCTGATTCCTGATTGAATCTGGCAACAAGGTTCATCTTGCTAGTTTCTGTATTCATGTACTTGGTATATTTATCGTTCTGTCCTTGCCTTAGAATTCTGTTGTTCTTTGTGACAATGATCGTCATACTCTTCCTCATTTTCAGTTATTTGATTCAAGTTAACAAAATATCCTATGTGAATCTTATTTTTTTACATTGAACAAGTACTTCTATTTTACATGAAACTGGTTATTAAGAACCAGAATTCTGTCATAAACTCACACTACCTTAACTCAAACTATATAGTGCTGTAATCGTTTGACGTATGCATGATTTGCATAACGCTTTCCAGTAGCCTCAAAAAATTCAGTATGCAATTTAAGTTCAACAAACTTAGCTAAGTTGGAACTTAACTTTGCCAAATAAGATGATGTACGAAATCAATTCGAGCTTTTGCATGGAAAGTCAATCGAGCTAAGTTGGAACTCTAGCTCATATTAGATGGCTTCCTTTTCCTTTACAATAACTTGAGCCTGTTTTTTTTTTTATTTGAATTCGTCAAGCACAAGGCAACTCCAGTAGCTCAGCTTCTTCCGTTCCCCATCCAGGCAATGAAGACGAAAATTGACACAAAAAATGTTCTGTTTTCCCTCTTTATTAAATGGAAGGAAATCATTATCTAATTTATAAGAAGAATTTTAACGCAGCAATGGCCATGAGAGAGCACCTTAAACAAGGCAAAGTCTAATTCAAGAACTAATTAAGTGCTAATAAGACCATTCAGGTGTGGCCTCTAATGAGATTCATAAGGTTAAGACCGAGCACTCCAAGCTTTCTGTAGGCGCTGTTTTCTTCGGCAATGGGTGATGGCAGTTGCACTTCATTAAACGCATCCCTACAAATATTCGAAGATGATAAAGGGGCTCGGATCATAAACAGTGCATCAAAGTCTTTCTTCTCCTTCAAGTATTTGAATGCGTTCGGCAGAGCATACTCAACATCATTCTCGTATACTTCCATACAAACCTTGAGACTTGAAGTTACCCTCTCGTCAGTCTCTGTCTTGAGCAATTCATTGATACGAGAAAGTGTAGAAGTAGCATTACGAATGTCTAGGCCAGCTGTGATGTTCGCCAAGCCCCTGAGGTCTGCTGTATAGCTATCTTTCTCGGTCTGAAGTGTCGTCAAGCAGAAATCATAATCTTCTGTTTTGTTGCAGGTGGCCTGCAGGAATTCTATGCCTTGCTCTCCCCTAGCCAAAAGAGATTGTGTTACGCATGCGAGAGAAAGAAGGAAGAGGGATATAGATGCCATATTGGCTCACAATCTTCGGTTGTAAGCCTTTGCCTGTACAAGGCCTTGATTTATAACATGTAGCAGTCGCCATGGCCAAAGGTGGGGTGACTGCCTAAAACGTATAAACAATAAAAATACGGAAACTTTAAGATTTTCTATGTAGGGGAGGAATCCTGTAACTGTATTCGCTTCCGTTTCCTATTTTTGCTGGTGCCTGTTTTGGAAATTTATGGTATATGAAAGGTACAAGGACAAGTTATGGTATATGAAAGTATACAACAAATGAAGAAATTTTGGTCCTCGGGTTTCTGCAATTGATCTATCCGAAATTTCAATTGATCTATCATGTAAGGACACGGCTCACGTCAAATCCCCTTTCTCACAATACCCATTGATTATGCTGCTGTGGCTATTTTAGTCTGCCATTGCCCCTGACAGCCATTTCTGACGGGTGGTGAGCCCGTGGATAACAACATTATAACTAAAGGATTGGGTACGATGCCTGCATTGCTTAACACCTTGGAGGTTGTATATGCGAACACTGTAACGTAAATTTTCTTAAAGTTTGGATTCATAGGGTTATTGTTGAAGAAAGAAATTGTGAGAAAGAGAAAATAAATGTATCTTCTTAGGATATGCCGAACATAGTATGACATATAAATTCATTGTAATTAATTCAAATAACTCAATGACCCATATCCTATTAGGGTCAAGAGATGTTATTTTGAAGAAGATATATTTGTTTCAATTCTTAGATCTACAACATATATTCATGAAAATAAATATGATTTAGAAAATATTGAAACTATTAATGATAATATAGGAAGTTCAATGCATAACCGAAGTAAAAGGCATAAAAAGCAAAACTTTTGAACTGGAAACTTATGACTGAATTGTGAGTTATATGTTATTTTGTTATAACACGAAAAATGATCTCGAGACTTATGAAGATCCTATTAAGTCTCTTGATTTGGCATTTTGTAAGGAAGTCATCCAAGATAGAGATGGACTTAATAACGAGTAATAAAAATCAGAAATTAGTCGATCTTCCACCCGTTTCTAAAGTAATTGGTTATAAATAAATTTTAAAAAAAAAGATGCAACAATTGATAAATTTAAAGCTAGTATTGATGGTAGAATTTTTTTTTTAAAAAAAGAATTAATTATGTTAATACATATGCACTGGTAGCTAGAATAGATACAATTAAAATTATTTTAAAACTTGAAGATATACAAACTTATTATTCATCAAATGGATGTTCAACTCATATTTTTGAACAGTGAATTAGATGAAAAAGTATATATGGAACAACACACACATTTTATTGTACTTGGATAAGAACAAAAAGTTTACAAATTAGTCAAGTCCTTGTATGGTTTAAAGGACAAATGTACTTATAGCAAATTTTATGATGGAGAAGGTTATTTGATTTGTTTATATGTTGATGACATGATCATTTTTATACTTATTTGAAAGAAGTTGAAAATGTCAAAAGTTTTTGTCTAATAATTTTAACATGAAAGACACGAGAGAAGAAAATGTGATTCTAGGCATTAAAATAACAAAAGAAGGAAACAATCTAGCGCTTACACAATCACATTATATTAAAAAGTTTTAATTATTTTGATTGTTATCTTGTTTCTTCTCTATTTGATGTAAACATTAAGTTAGTACCAAACAAAGGATGTCTTATAATATAATTAGAGTATACTAAAATTATTAAAATTATTGGATGCTTGATGTATGTTATGATATATATTTAACCAGACATTGCATATATAGTATGTAGATTGAATCAATATACAAGTAATCCAAATAAGGACTTGGCATGGTAAAAAAGGAATCGATCAGCTTTAGCTTAGTCTATAGTACAATTTCTTTAATTTTAGAAGGATATTCAGTATGATAGTTGGGTAAGTTATACAAGACCGTGTTTCAACATGCTGTGTCAGTCTTCACTATTGGTGGGGGTGCACTTTCAGTAGGACCTAAGAAACAAACTTTGCATCACGACTCCACTTTATGGCTACGTAGAGTTTATAGTTCTCTAGCCACTTATAGGTAAGGTGAAGCCGAATAACTTAAAAACTTGCTTCATGAAGTACCAATATGGCCAAACCAATACCACCAATCACACTAAATTATGATAGTCAATCAACACTTTTAAAGGCATGGGGGAGCCAAGTGTATCAGCGGAAAAGTCTAGACACATTGACTAAGACATAGCTTAGCGTGAAATATTTGATTTCAAATGGAGTGGATTTTTGCTATTTATTTAAGAACAAAACAAAATTTTGTAGATCCTTTGATGAAAGGATTGACAAAGGGATTTAGTGTGTGAAAACATCAACAAAAGGACAGGACTCAAGCCCATATTTCAAACGATCACTAACGGTAGAACCTCGACTCATACTTTGAGTAACATCAAGTCTTGAGTTCAATGAGTAAAGTAAATTATTAGAATGATTGCAAGTACTTACTAAGTTATATTCATCCCAAGGTTAAAAACACTTGGTCCCTAAAACAAAAATACAAGGGAAAGGTTGAGCTTTTACTTTTAATACACTCCACAACATATATATACATTCGTTGGAAGTTGCTTTTATTATGTGGGGCACTTTTGATGTAGAGCCTTACCCATATGAGTGTGAAGTGGGTCCGCTTCTTGGAAAGTTAAGGGCTTGGACTCTTAAAGCACTCGGTGGAAAAGAATACAAGACACAAGGTCACAGTTAAATGAGTCATATTAAATATGACAATCAATGGTGCCAAGATCTTACGTGTAAGTAATACACGTTTAGTTTATATGGATTATATGGTTCAAAGCTCGTTCACCATTGAACTTCTAATTAGTGAAACACTTGGACTTACTACGTAAATGTTCAAATCATGACATGCTTTTATCAAAACTATAAGATTTTCAAAATGATGATTTATTCAAATGTATTTTGAAAATAGTGGGATATTATTGAGTGATTTTCAAAATATCAAAATATATTTGGTGAAGGTTATGGTGCAGTTATGTTGTGAAATTAATAGTCACTTACTTGAGTGATAATTGTGCTCATTAGTACCACATGTAGTAGCTGAAACTCATTAGCATTTTTAATTTTTAATCATGCTTGTGATATTAAGAACTACTTAAGTAATAATTATGCTCATTAGTAACACATGTAGTGGTTAAAACTTATTAGCATTTTTCAACCATGTTTGTAGTATTAAGAGATGCTTGAATATTTTCCAGCCATATTTTGGTATTAAGATAATTAACTCCGCTCATGTAAGGGATCACCCTTGCATTGCTGGTCCCAAGCCTGGATAAAGGAGGAGGGTTGTGTTAGGCTTCCGACAACCATCATAAAACTTTGTCGGACTTTTATAACATGAATTACAAAAATTATGAGCATTGCTTTGGGGCAACCCGCCTAACGACATACTGCAGAGCCCAAATGCAGTAATAAGTAAGCAAGGGCCACTACATTTTCTTCCGAATGTAGTAAATCAATTGCAAAGAGGGTTCCTACATCATGGACGGGTGTGAGTAAAGAAGTTAGTCTCGCTACATTGTCATCCGAATGTAGTGAAAAATTTTCAAAGAGGGTCTCCGTATTTTGATTATGGACGGATGCGGGGGATAAGGAAGCTAGTCCTAGATAATAAGATTCATATTGGTTCTTGAAATATCAGAACATTATCCAGTAAGCTAATGGTGGTGGTAGATACTATGATTCGGAGAAAGATTCATATTGTATATTTATAAGAGACAAAATGAGTTGGAGAAAAAGTAAAGGAGATAGAGGATACAAGTTTTAAATTATGGTACTCATGTAAAGAAAATACTAGAAATGGAGTTGATATTATCATAAATAAAGATTTAAATGATAGTATAATAGACATACAATGATATGGTGACCGAATCATGACGTTGAAATTAATGTTAGGAGCAGAGGTTTTGATATAGTTTGTGCTTACGCACCCTAAGTAGGACTAGAAGATAGTATAAAGACGACTTTTTGAGAAGAGTTAGATAAGGTGTTTCAAAAGATTCCACATAGGGAGATGATTTGTTAATGAGGAGATTTAAATGGACATATCGGTAAAGAGGCATTAGGATATCAGGGAAACTTTGGTTTTGGGGATAGAAATGAGGAAGGTAGGGAGATTTTAAATGTTGATATGGCATTTGATCTCTTTATAAATACAATCTTCAAGAAATGAGATAAACATTTAATTACTTATAAGAGTGGCTTATCACAAACATAAATTGATTACTTTATTTGTAGAAAAAAAGATAAAGCGTGTTGTAAAGATTGTAAGGTAATTCTAGGAGAAAGCTTAACCACTCAACATTGACTTTTAGTTATGAATTTACAAATAAAAAATAGACAAAGAAGAAAAAAGTGCATCGAGCTATTCGAACTAAATGGTGGAACCTTAAAAGCGAGAAAGAAGATATATTTAAACAGAAAGTCCTTCAAGGAGATGTTTGGAATTATGTTGGTACACCCTATGATATGTGAAACAATATGGCTATACATATTAGAAAAGTGGCGAAAGATGTGTTAGGGGTATCTAAGTGAGATGTACCGGCACAAAAAGAAGCTTGGTGGTGGGGTGAAGTAGTACAAAATAAAATCAAGGCAAAGAGGGCATGTTACAAATTACAATATGCTAAGAAAACTAGTGAAACTTTATAGGCTTATAAGAAAGCAAAGAAAGAAGCGAAAAAGGTCGTGAGTGAAGCAAAAGCTAAAATTTGGGAGGACTTATATAAAAAACTTAACCCAAAAAAGGATGAAAGAGATATTTTTAGGATAGCTAGGGCTAGAGATAAGAAAACTAAAGATCTTAATTATGTTAGATGCATAAAAGACGAGGATGAAAAAATTCTAGTGGCAAATGATGATATAAGAAATAGATGAAAAATTATTTTTATAAGTTTTTTAATGAAAATAAAGATGTTAGTATTAGCTTAGGAGATTTAGCCAAATCAAAAAAGTATATAAACCATGATTTCTATGGATGTATTCAAAAGAATGAAGTTAAAGAGGCTCTTAAACATATGAAGGGTGGTAAATCGGTAGGACCAGATAATATTCCTATAGAAGTTTGGAAAATACGAGGAGAAATAGGAATCACTTGGCTCATAAGACTATTTAATGAAATATGGAAAAACCAAAAGATGTCCGAGGAATGGAGAGCAAGTACACTTATACCCATATATAAGAACAAGAGAGACATTCAAAATTGTCCAAATTATCGAGGTATCAAGTTAATGAGTCATACTATGAAATTATGGGAAAGAATTATCGAATGTAGGTTAAGACAAGTATCAAGTACAACAGAGAACCAATTTGAATTCATGCCAGGCTGATCTACTATTGAAGCGATTCACCTTTTGAGATGTCTTATGGAACATTTTAGAGCAAAAAAGAAAGACCTTCACATGATATTTATTGATCTAGAAAAAGCTTATGATAGGGTAACGAGGGAGGTTCTTTGGAGAACTTTGGAAAAAAGAGGTATCCCATTGACATATATTAACCTTATAAGAGACATGTATGATGGTACAAAAACATGTGTGAGGACTCATGAAGGAACGACAGACTTCTTTGAAGTTAATATTGGGTTACATCAAGGATTAACTTTAAGTCCATACTTATTTATAATGGTGATGGATGAGTTAACAAAACATATTCAAGATAAAGTACCTTGGTGTATGTTATTTACAGATGACATTGTATTATTGGAGGAGTCTAAGGAAAAAGTTAATAGAAAATTGGAACTATGGAGAGAAACATTAGAAAGCAAAGGCCTCCGACTTAGTAGAACAAAGACAAAATATATGGAATGTAAGTTTGATCATTTGGTTACTTCAGAGGACATAGAAATTAAAATTGGCACACATTGCATTCCCCAAAAGGAAAGTATTAAATACCTAGGGTCAATTTTTGAGAGTGATGAAAGAATCGATGGAGATGTTACGCAGAGAATTAATGCTGGTTGGTTAAAATAGAGAGGAGCATCAGGTATTCTTTATAATAATAAGATACCATTAAAGTTAAAAGGTAAATATTATGGAGCAACAATTTGGCCTGTCATGTTTTATGGTTCTGAGTGTTGGGCAGTTAATCATCAGCATGTACAAAAGATGTCTGTGACAAAAATGAAGACATTGAGATGGATGAGTGGTCATACAAGAAAAGACTGTGTACATAATGAGGTTATTAGAAACAAATTAGGAGTGACATTAATAGAGGATAAAATGAGAGAATATTGGTTAAGATGGTTTGGACATATAGAAAGAAGATCAAAAGAAAAACTTGTAAGAAGGTTAGAAAAACTAAATTTGAAAAGTATTAAAAGAGGTAGAGGACGACCACAAAAGTATTGGAAGTAAACAATAAAGAATGATCTAGCTTATTGGGAGTTAACTGCTAACATGGCACACAATAGGGATCTGCGAAAACAAAGAATCCATGTAGCCGGGTCTTTGTTGTATCTTAAAGATGTTTTACGTTGTTCATCGCATTCGGTTATTTGATACCGGTAGTAGTAAACAAAACTAAATGTTAGTGTTTATTACACCTCAAAGAATAATGCTATCCTAACATTCTTTTCAGGTGTTAAATTTGATTTCTATGTAACAACTACTCAAGAACTCAAGCTCAACATTATTTCTTCTATTATTTTTCTTTCAATATGAGTACATTGAATCATGTAAACCGAACACCTTTTGGTGCTTTGAGTAATATGTTCAGGCTATGTAAGTTAAGTTCATTGGCAATCAAAATTGGCACAAAAGGAATGCATCAATATTTCATACAGTATGCCTTATCTTGATTCTTTATGAGCTTGCTTCCCTGCCCTTTGTGTTGTTGGGCTTGTAGCTTTTATATGCGTTCATTACCAAACCGAGAACTTCTTTAGAAAAAGAATCGCCAGCATATGTGCATTTTACATATAGGAAGTTGCCGATTCCATTCAAGACCATTAAAACATGCGTCACCTGTGGTTCAAGTACTCGGAAGATCTAGTGGACCACACATAACAAATAAGACTTAAAAATGTCTCTTGTTTCTTCACGGAAACTGTCATTCACTAAAACTATAGTTTGTATACAAAAATGACTACTATAATCATTATTTTTAATAACGTTACTGATTTATACTGCAAATCGGTTTCATTTTTTGCTATTGTCGATGGACCATTAATATCAATTAAAATTAATCTATCCTAAATGGAGCTCTTAATCAAAATTAAATTAATACGATTTCAGTATATAAAATCTTCAACGCAAAACTTTACTTTACATGATTCTGGCAAGAAGGTTGATCTTGCTATATATATACATATATATATAGAGAGAGAGAGTCTTTACTTTTAATTGTATATATAAAGAGCTGATTGATGGAAGGCGTAAAGGAGTTCCTATTTGGGAAGCTGACGGTTTTGTGTTATCCCTTGTTAAGAAGTGCGTCGTTATCAAAGAAACACCATGTAGGACTGCGATTTTAAATTACCATTATTTCTAAGTTTACAATGTAAGACTTTAATTTAGCTTTATTGTCATGAAATATTAAATTACTTTGAGCATATACATAGGACTGCAAATTTCTGACACGATACAATACATGATTACAAGCACCACCTGACAGTTCGTCTCTCTGTGTTGTCGTGCCGAGTTCGTGTCGACTGACCTCTGCATACTACGATAATCTTTCTATAGAAACAAAGGAGGCAAGTAATATTTGTCAATTTGAACCCATTATGCAATCTTTTAAAACATCATGTTTCAAACTGAACTATTCAACGAACTTCCCATTGTGTGTGTGTGTGTGTGTGAGAGAGAGAGAGAGAGAGGTGGCGCAGGGAAGACTACCGGTGTTCACGCAGCCCTCCTCCACAAGCAGGTAACTGTCTCTCTCATTTTCCCTGTTCTTGCATGGACGCCATACAACGCAGAGAATGATTATCAGAACTAAGTCTTAAAATGTCTCTCTTTTTTCTTCACGGAAACTGTCATTCACTAAAACTATCATCTGCGACACTGAGAATTAGTTTGTATACAAAAATGACTACTATAATCGCTATTTTTAATAACGTTACTGATTTATACTGCAAATCGGTTTCATTTTTTGCTATTGTTGACGGACCATTAATATCAATTAAAATTAATCTATCGTAAATGAAGCTCTTAGTCAAAATTAAACTAATACGATTTCATTATATAAAGTCTTCAACGCAAAACTTCACTTTACCTGTTTCCCGATTGAATATGGCAACAAGGTTCATCTTACTAGTTTCTGTATTCATGTACTTGGTATGTTTATCGTTCTGTCCTTGCGTTACAATTCTGTTGTTCTTTGTGACAATGATCGTCATATTCTTCCTCATTTTCAGTTGTTTTCTGATTCAAGTTAACAAAATATCCTATGTGAATCATATTTTTTACTTTGAACAAGTACTTCTATTTTACATGAAACTGGTTATTAAGAACCAGAATTCTGTCATTAAACTCACACTACCTTAACTCAAACTATCTAGTGCTGTAATCGTTTGACGTATACATGATTTGCATAACGCTTTCCAGTAGCTTCAAAAAATTCAGTATGCAATCTAATTCAAGAAACATAGCTACATTAAGTCAGCTCATGCTTTCAATTTTCTGCTAGTTCACTGGACTCATTTCCACAATCTGGAAATGCACTTTTCTTTTGACTATTCAGTTTGTTTATGCCCTGGCACACCTTTAGACGAGTGATATCCG
Source organism: Brasenia schreberi (assembly GCA_036023115.1). Classification (NCBI taxonomy): domain Eukaryota; kingdom Viridiplantae; phylum Streptophyta; class Magnoliopsida; order Nymphaeales; family Cabombaceae; genus Brasenia; species Brasenia schreberi. Next base: position 18,398,956 of record JAYKKT010000073.1, on the reverse strand, counting down.
GCCCTGTGGTTTTGAAGTTATGTGAACTTAGTTTTCAGCACACATGTTAACACTTAATTCTAACTACAATCTTAACCCAACCATTTTAAACTAGTTGTTGCATTTCTAGAATATCTGATATATCCATTCTCATAAATCACTTTTAAACTCGCAAAACTGAACTGATTTTGAAGATATGTCAATAACCTTAGATGGACGGCGCAAAAGTTGAAAAACTATTATGATTTCAAACAGTATCCATATTAAAGTTTTTTTCACAAAATTTTGAGATTTTCCACATTTCAAAAATCTACTTTTTAAAGCATCTCTTCTTTCCTCTGTTCCTAATCTTTTTTTATTTATTTTGTTTTATAGAAAAGAACTATTTCTTACTTGATGATTCTTTGTCTACTAATCAAATTACTCATTCAAATAGATAATCACCCATTAGTTAATTTTTCAGTGTGCTATTAATTTGTATGTCCGTGTTTGATGTTAGAAAAGAATTTGTGATTTTTAGAGAAAATTGTTTTGGACTAAAAGTAAGCGTTGGAACATGTTTATAGTACCAAGGTTTTTTATAGCACGTGTACTGTGATTCCTTTTGCACTCTGAGTAGGGGTATTTTTCATAGCATGTGTACCGGTGTTGTTTAAATATGTCAACTACCAATCTTTGGAGGAAGGGTGCCTTGATATTGAAACGATGTCCAACCCGAAATGATGCAAAGATTTTTCTTAAGCTAACTAGAGCCAGCTAATTGAGATGATCACAAAATTATATAAATTGGAACAAAAAGCTGGCAATATGCACTATCAAATATGCTAGGATTTTTTTGTTAAGACAAATTAGGTTGGTCATTTGGTAGATTTTTGAAGCCTTTATAATCTCCCATCAGTTTTCATTGATATTTATCTAAAATGATATTCAGGCAATGAGCAAAGCGACCGATGTGATTGTCGCTCAAGATGGGAGTGGACAATTTTCTTCAATTCAAGCAGCCATAGATGCTGCACCGATATATACTTTTTCAAGGTACACGATACATATTAGAAAAGGGAAATATAATGAGACTGTCAATGTGAACAAGCAGAACATAAGCTTGGTGGGTGATGGAATGGATGATACCATCATCAGTGAGAGAAAATCTAATGCCTCTGGTGTGAGAACCTACGACACATGCACCGTCTGTAAGTTTTGTTTCTAACTGTTAAAATTAGTTAATTTAGTTAACATTTAATTCCCCTGCATCCATCAATTCCATAATCCATGGTAAAACATGATAGGAAGGAACTGAGAAAGCACAATTCTTCCTTTGCTAGGATCATGTTTTGGCATATGCACGGAACACATGTGTCACTATTATACTATTTTGGATGAAAAAAGTTCTAAGAACTCTTATCATCAAGAATTCTCATTATCAAGTGAATCATTGAAGAACCCCCTAAATGAAAAGAGAATAGATTTTAGGATCTCTTGAAATATGAGGATCTGAACACTTTGTGTGCAAAGATCTCACACTCAATGTTTGGTACAATTGAATTCTTTTCTGAAATTTATAAATTCTTATTTTCGTTAGGTGTTGATGGAGCTTACTTCATGGCCTTAAACTTGACAATTGAAAATACTGCTGGGCCAACAGAAAAACAAGCTGTTGCTTTACGAGTGTCTGCAGAAAGAACTATCATATATAATTGTAGAATTTTAGGATTTCAAGATACTCTATATGCTACTAAGTTTAAGCAATTTTATCGAGATTGCCATATCTATGGTACAGTGGACTTCATCTTTGGAGATGCTGCAAGTATATTCCAGAACTGTGTTTTATATCTTAGGAGGCCCATTTTAGGTCAAGAAATTACAGTTACTGCTCAAGGTAGGGATGAAAAGGGTGATGCTACTGGAATTGTCCTTCAAAACTGTACCATCTTACCTACTGATGAGCTTGTGCCATATATTGGCAATGTCAAAATCTATTTGGGTCGACCATGGAAGACGTATGCAGTTACAGTAGTGATGCAATCAATGCTAGATCGTTTTATTGATCCTGCTGGCTGGGAAGAATGGCAGGGCAGCATCAACCATCTCACAACATACTATGGGGAGTTTAGGAACAGAGGACTTGGATCCAACACAACAATGAGGGCGAATTGGACACATCCTCACATGACAGTGCATGAAGCTATATATTATACGGCCGATGTATTCATAGATGGAAAAGAATGGATTCCATCTATGGGTGTTCCCTTCACCCCTGGATTTTAAAAGCATGCGTATAAAATATGTCTTATGAAATGAAAGTCCATTCTTGCCAATTTCTCTGTGTGTGTGTGTGTGTGTGTGTGTATTACGTAATCTATATGTGTGTGTGTGTTCGTCTATATAAATATATATCTATATCTGTTCACACACATATGTGTGCATATAGATGTGTCTGCGTGTGTTTGTGTGCATTCACGCAAGTAAACAGCGCATATACTGGTATCTGTAACAACAAGGAGTGAGAAGATAGTTAACAATCCAATCGAACGTGTGATACTTCAATTTTGTACTAAGTGACAATTGTCAACTGTTACGTCTGATCAATTGTCTGATCATTGGAATGTAAAGGATCAAATCGTCTTGAATATGCTAACTGTTTGATCCGCAACTCTTCAACGGCGTCACTTGTGAAGTTATGCATGCTTGTATATGTTTAAAAGGAAGAGGGAATGAGTGCCAGACTCAAAGTTAAAGCATGACACCTGCTTCTCTGCATATGTCCCACCTACGATAGGGAAAACACAAGATGATCAGTCTATCAGGGAAATTCCAAACATCAACAGTCTTTAACTTATACGTTTAAAAGTGAGAGAATCAGTGCCAGCCTCAAATCAAAGCATGACACCTGCTTCGTTTTAATCTCTGCATATGTGCCACTCACAATAAGGCAAGCACAAGATGATCGAAGTCTGTAAGGGAAATTCCCACACTATCTTTAACTTTGCATCATTAAAAGTCGCAGCTAAATGAACTGAACCAACATATGTAGATCACTTATCTTGGAATAATAAGATAGTACAAGGATAAAGTTCGAAAGTAACGATAACAGTCTGTTTCTCAACATCAATTTTTGTCTAGCTGGTAGACAGAAAAACTACATACCAAGTTTTTTCTGGTTTGAGAAAGCTTCTATCTTGAACAACAAGAACTTGAATTATCCACTAACAGACCAACCAGAGGAAAAGAAAATAGGCAAGATTGGTTTCCAAAATTAAGTATGACCTTCTGAGAAAAGAAATGGTTGTGTTAGAGCCAGTGAAATGGAAGTGTACAAGATTGCCATGAATTCCGAGTTGCTCCAATAGTTCCTCTCCGGTACTAAATCCATCTCTCCCAAGGGATTGGATTCCCATGAGTGAAGCAAGAAATATGTACAATCAAAGAAACTGTGATGGTCTACTTGTCTAATAGACGTTCACACCAATCAACCATTGCCAGCAAGAGCACTGATTGCCAACAAGAGCACTAAAATACTTAGATTGTAGTGCATTGACCTTATTGCCATCACCAACTGGCTTATGCAACATGAGCGGCACTATTCTTTTGGCTGATACATTATTCCAACCATCCACATCTGCATTGCAGTTTAAAGCTATAGTTGGGGAATCAATCACAACCCATGTTCATGGTTTTCACTCAGTTGAGTCTGTTCCAAGAGTTGTCGGACATTCACTGCAATTATTACTCTCTATTCATCTCCACTGGAGAACAATTAACTATTGTTTCAAAATGATTGCTTCCTCGTCTTATTCCAAGCCCAAGAATTAACAATTGAAAATACAGCTGGGACAAAGAAAATCAAGTTGTTGCTGAGTGCGGATAGAACCATTATATATAATTGTAGAATTTTAAGATTTCAAGATACCCTATATGCTCATAAGCAATTTTATCGAGATTGCCATATCTATGGCACACTAGACTTTATCTTTGGAGATGCTGCGAGTGTATTCCAGAACTGTGTTTTATAAATCATTCTCCCCCTTATTAAATGAAAGGAAATCATTCTCTAATTTATAGGAAAAACTTTAACGTAGCAATGGCCATGAGAGAGCACCTTAAACAAGGCAAAGTCTAATTCAAGAACTAATTAAGTACTAATAAGAACATTCAGGTGTGGCCTCTAATGAGAACCATAAGGTCAAGACCGAGCCCTCCAAGATTGCTGTAGGCGCTGTTTTCTTTGGCAATGGGTGATGGCAGTTGCACTTCATTAAACGCATCCGTACAAACACTCGAAGTGGTTATAGGGGCTTGGATCATAGACAGTGCCTCAAAGTCGTTCTTCTCCTTCAAGTATTTGAATGCGTTCGGCAGTGCATACTCAACATCACCCTTGTATATTTCCATACAAACCTTGAGACTTGAAGTTACCCTCTCGTCAGTCTCTGTCTTGAGCAATTCAGAGATACGAGAAAGTATAGAAGTAGCATTACGGATGTCTAGGCCAACTGTGATGTTCGCCAAGCCCCTGAGGTCTGCTGTATAGCTATCTTTCTCGGTCTGAAGTGTCGTCAAGCAGAACCATAATCTTCTGTTTTGTTGCAGGTGGTCTGCAGGAATTCTATGCCTTGCTCTCCCCCAGCCAAAAGCGATTGTGTTACGCATGCGAGAGAAAGAAGGAAGAGGAGAATAGATGCCATATTGGCTCACAATCTTAGGTTGTAAGCCTTTGCCTGTACAAGGTCTTTATTTATAACATGTAGCAGTCGCCATGGCCAATGGTGGGGTGACTGCCTAAAACGTATAAACAATAAAAATACAGAAACTATAAGATTTTCTATGTAGAGGAGGAACCCTGTAACTGTATTCGCTTCCGTTTCCTATTTTTGCTGGTGCCTGTTTTGGAAATCTATGTAGAGGAGGAATCCTGTTATACTAAATCCATTGTGTAGGCAAGTTTTGGTTTTTACTGCTTCGAGTCGCGTTCTTTTATGGAGTTAATCGCTAATATAGCACAGGAATAAGCTCTTTGGCAACTAAGAATACGTGTAGCCAACTCACTTAGCGTGGGAAAGACTAGGTTTGATTTGCTTCCGGTCGCAATCTAGTAGATGATACTGATCTTGTAGCTATTGTATCTTCCGTCATTTATCTTTCTTCAGATATTGCTATAATTTTCTTTTCCTTATTCTGCTTCCAGGAAATGTCCATTGGACATGAAAAATGTCAGAGTTGAGCTATGCATTTCATGTCCATCCAACATGAAAAATTAAGTTTTGGTTTTTACTCGCTAAGCCCGTATTAATCATCGATACGTATTATGATAATATGCGCATTACCATTGATGGTGCATATTCTGTGTATACGGACACCCTATAATGAAACATGTCTGGATACCTGGAAAATTTTATGCATAAAGTTTTGGATGTAATATAGTTATAAACTAAGTTCTTTGCATTATAAATTAATTTTTTTATTACAGCTAATCTTCTTGAAATACACAAAACTCCGTTCTTAATGTCTTTCTCAAGTTGGATTGAGCTTGATCCTGTCTTAGCATGGGCACTATGGTTGGCAATTGACATTAGGCAGCTTAATTTCCTTCATGCACTGTTCTCAGTCAGCCTGGTTCTGATATGTTTGGGCAAAGCTAAAGAACAAAATGGGCACCATGGTTAAAAAGGGTTAGCAGTACATTGCAGAAACTACATACCATTTCTTAAGTAAAACCAAAACCAAGCCTTAACTCACACTAAGTGGAGTCAGCTATACGGTTCTTAATGGACATTGTGGTCTACGTTGTATCATATTAGCATCCCACAGAAGCAAGATCATGTTTTATAACTCCTTCCAACATTTCCGAGGTCTGTTTGCAGTGAAAACCCTCTTCTGAAACGAACCTAGCAGTTCTTTTCAACATTCTGTTGAGAAGCGTCTTTTTTACTGTACAGTTGCTAGTTAAAATTTTGAACTGATTTCAGCAAAGTTGAGGTATGCGAGTTGTTTGTATGGCAGTACAAGTGAAAAACAATGTCTCAGATAACCAAGGGTTACTAAGTGTCGCGGTGGCATGCATATTGCACACAACATGAATAACCGATGCCCTTCAGAACTCGGGCAAATTTATCTTTATTAAAACAAACTTTAGTTCTCATGGATGTCAAATCCAGGCAACCTCACAGCAATCAAACAATGAAGAAACTCTTGTAGAGACGAATATTACTGATCACACATCAAATTACAGTCAGAACCACAATACATGATGGGTTCTCTTAGACTACAAACACTAGATAAATCGGATACTTCAATGATAGTTTTTTATCAACAAAACGAGCAATGAGAAAATTCCATGGTTGAAGAGAAAAACTGCACAAATAGAAAGTGCTGTAAGCCTTTTCTCTTTGTGTCTAGTTTTCTGAAACAAGATTCAACGCACTAGGGAAAGATAAAGCATATTAAAGAGTTCTCCTTTAAGCTTCAAGAATGGGAGAACACAAATAAAGCATCATGAGCACTCATCCAAGGTCCTAATATATGGGTGAACCAAAATCAAATTGTCTGCCAACTGCTTGCAGGTAATGATCTAAAGTGTACGAGCACCAGGAGCATCCCTCATGCTAAAATTCAGACTGTTCCGCATGGTTCGCCTCCCAAGTCCGCCATTACCTTTCATCATCATTGCCACAAATTCATTATAGTCGATTCGCCCATCCTAAGGACCACCAAGAAGCAGACATTCAATCAGTAGAAGACAGATTAACAGCACCAAACACAAGGGAATGGTAGTTGCAGAAAGCACATAAGATCGTCCAGCTTTCACCGTATTTGTAATCACTATGATAGGATCTACTAGGACGGAGAATAAATGTGTTGTTATCTGAAGAAAGAAGCACACAAAGGATATCAAGAGTCTTGAACTAAAAGAATAAGCCTACCTATGAGAGGTCAAGGTCAACTTGGAGAAATGTTTCCAAAACCAGAAATAACTAAAGATTATACCAGATTAACGCTTACACGTGTTTCTTTTTGCAATACCTATATTTTCCTAAACTTACGACTTACATTGTCTTGGTCAGCTTCCCGGATGATATCATCAAAAAGGACATCTGTCATGTTATGCTCAGAACAAGCTTGCTGAAGTTCATCAATGGTTATATAACCACTACCATCTTTGTCAAAATATTGAAATGCTGCCATTAGATGTTCTTCACGCTCTAGTTTATTCATGTGAAGTGTAGCCGCAATGAATTCCCCATAGTCAATGGTACCGCTGTTGTCAACATCAGCCTGAAACACATTTAGTCTGTCATATTCTGACCCAGTCATTATTGTAACCATCTTCACATGCACATAAGTGAGCATGCACGCTTGCACTCACAGGGATGTAAGAGATTGGTCAAGAACCAAGCATCAAGAATCGACAAAGTCATGATATACACCAAGATCCAAAGGAAATGAATTATTTCATGAGACACTTTTGAACAAGGGAATAATCCCTGTGTGTGTTGTCAGAGAGAGGGAGAGAGAGCAGCAGATTTTCTAAATTACTTTATTAGGAACTTAAGTTTCTATCACCAAGAATACTTGCAATCATTCTGCTAAAACTAAATGTCAGGCCCCCTACATGGTAATAATGCAAATGCCTGACACAATACTGTTAGCGTTCATACTAAGTATTTATAGCAGCACTAGGAAAATATGTTCCAAGGCAAAACCTCACCGCATCCATAAGAGCACGTATTTCAGATTCTTTCAAATTAGATCCATATCTTTTCAATCCAGCTTTTAGTTCATCATAAGTAATTGCTCCGCTATTATCTGTATCCATTGCCTTGAACATTTCTCTTAAGCCTGCAATTTCCTCCTCAGAGAGGCTTTCAGCAATAACCTGTTCATAAGTCGCAGAATTAGATGATTCAGCACCAATATAAATATAAGGCAATAGACACCAGATTCTCAATCTTCAATCATACATATAAGAAACTGCAATTGGTTTCACAAATATTCTTAGTTGTCCTTTATATTTGTTTTTTTAAATTTACTTAAGGTAACTGAATCTCCTTGTTTCTCTATTCTGCAGTTCTATTTTCAGAACATCAAGAACGGTGTTAATGAAACCAATATCTTCCTTAAGCAGTGCAGGTGCTTATTCAGGTATGGGTTTCTATTAAGCATTACATCGTTCACACAGTTGCCCTATATGCTACATTAGGGATGATAAACGAATTTCTTCATTCCTTGAAGTCATACCATTTCCAACAATTTAGTACAATTAGGGTAATAAAGAGAAGAACTCCACCCATGTAAGGGATCATTCTTGCATGGTTGGTTCCAAGCCCGGATAAAGGAGGAGGGTTGCATTAGGCTTTCGATAGCTCACGTAAAACTTTGTCAGACTTATTTACCATGGATTCTACAAATTATGATAGAGCTTTGTGGAAACAAAGAATCCATGTAAACGACCCCATCTAGTATCAGAAAAGGCTTAGTTGTTGTTGTAGTAGGGTAATAAAGAGAAGGCATAAAGAGTTAACTCCCATGCAGCAAATGATGTGAACAAATAATGTGCTTTTGTGAGAGAATGGGAAAAGGAAGATGGATAAATATAACTCAAAGATAAATTAGTATAGGAAACAATATCGAATACATTCAAATCACAAAGCAGCTGCTTAAACCACATCTGGACAGCACGTGTTGTTGACACACTGTAAGTGAAGCAATGAACACCAGGAAAGGAACTCCACTATAGAAAGCTGATAAGAGTCTTGCCATGACAGGCAGGAAGAACCATACTACTACAACTACAACTAAGCCTTTTCTCATACTAGATGGGGTCAACTACTTGTTTTTTTTTTTAGAATCCATGTTAAGTTCGACAAAGTTTTAAGCTGGCTGGTGGAAGCCTAACACAACCCTCCTCCTTTTTCCAGACTTAGAACCGGCCATGCAAGGGTGATTCCTTACATAGGTGGAGTTAGGCAGGAAGAACCATTGACAAGTAATTACCACTCGGAATTGGAAAAACTTTGGAATTACAGGTTTTCAATGCAGAGTTTATCAACAAGAAGATATCAGACCACTAAAAGATTTACGTAATTTCATTAATTGCTATACAGTCTAAGCAACAGTGTCTAGAGAGAGAGAGAGAGAGAGAGAGAGAGAGAGAGAGAGAGAGAGAGAGAGCATTTTACTCACCCTCAAAGCCATCTTCTTTAATTTATTCATTGCTGAGAACTGCTTAAGCTGAAAGAGGACAGCTGGATCTAATGGTCTGTCAGGAGCTACACCATCTTCACATATCCAAGGATGACCTGTATCATAAATAATGAGCTCTAATTGCCACTAATGGATGTAGAAGGAGCCAAACGAATTGCAGCACTTGGCAGACTGACAAGTCAAACGAGATAGCTGAGAGGGCTAGCATCTGCTGAAATGCTAACATAGTCAAGCAAGAATCGGCCACTCACTAGCAGATGGCTCAGCTGAGTGCAGTCCAGAAGTTATATTCACAAAGATCACTGAGGTTCGTGCACAAGAGAATCAGAACCAAGATTGAATCTCAGAAGAAAAAACAACTGCAACCAATAACAAACTCCTCTTGATACCTATAAATAAAATACTTAAGCTCTTCCATGGCAGTTGAAAGGTACCTTTTTTTATGTAACAAAAAGATAAATATTATAGAGCAGCAATGTGACCCACTATGCTTTATGATTATTAGTGTTGGGCAGTTAATTATCAACATGTATAAAAGATGTTCACGTCTGTGGCAGAAATGAAGATGCTGAGATGAACGAGTGGTCACACAAGAGAAAACAGTATAAGTAATGAGGTTATTAGAAACAAATTGAAAGTAACACTAATAGATGACAAAATGAGGGAAAATCATTTAAGATGGTTTGGACAAAGAAGATATGATAAACTAGATTATGAAAATCTTAAAAAAGGAAGAGAAAGACTATTAAAGTGTTGGAAGGACATAATAAAGATGATAGAGTCTATGTTGAGTAATATGTTAGCATAGTACATGAACGAACTCTATGAAAACAAAGAATATGGGAAAAGGCTTAGTTGTTGTAAGATCTTCCATCATTCTATGATATTCTTCGTTCCCAAGTATAGCCCTCAATCTAATTTAACTCCACAAGCATCCTGCTGACGTCATAATTTTGCAGGCCACCTAAGAAAATCCTTGCAAACTAAGACTAAATTTTGTTCAGCTCACCTTTCCATAGAAAACTATATATAAAGGAAACATCACATACATAATGAGAACCCTTAAACAAGGAGACAACATACACAGGACTTCATGAGCTGTCAAACGCTCTGATGGGGGACAACGAAGCATCTTCCTAATCAGATCCTTAGCACTATCAGAAATCAGAGGCCAAGGGTCAGATTTAAAATCAACCGCTCCACGCAAAACAGCATCAAATATCCCGTGCTGCGTTTCTGCCAAAAAAAAGGATATTTGTCAAGTATGGATTGACCTAAACTGTAGCGATGCTCCGATCAATAGTGCCAATGGTTACCTGCCCAAAAGGGTGGGACCCCACTTAGCAATATATAGAGTATAACTCCAGCGGTCCATACATCAGCTTCTGGTCCATAATGCTTGCATAGAACTTCTGGAGCTACATAATATGGGCTACCAACGACGTCTGTAAAAACCTGACCTGAAGAGGCAGAGCACAAATAAGGGAAACGAGAATGATGATTTCATAGTAACACAACCTTCAGGAGTAAAACAGAGAGGAAAAAACTCTCTTTTTTCTTCCTCACCAAGCTTTAGACTTCTGGTTAACTAAAAGATTTTTCATGCAAAAAGAATTGGGTTTATGTTGAAGCACATGAAGCTCCAGTCAAAAGGTAGGAGAAATTGGATGGTGAATACTTTAAAAGAGAGAGACGAAAGACTATGAAGTGTTGAAAGAGAATAGAATATAACCTTTCCTTTTTTGAGTTAAATGCTGATGGGACACAATATCAAGCCCAATGGCAATTATAGCCAACCTTACTTCTTGTGGGAAAAGACTTGCTTTTTGGTTTTGGTTACTCTTAAAAGGACAACAAAATCAGGATTTATTAGAAAGAGAAAGAACTAAAGAGGCAATACCAGCATTAGTTCTTCATAGTTGAAAAGAAAAAGAATAACTCAACCCAAGTTCTACTTTTGATATTCATGGTTGATGGTTTATACCTGGCTTAAAGAAAACCGAAAGCCCGAAATCAATAGCTTTGAGGGAAGAGTCATCATCCTTGTTCACAAGAAGAAAGTTCTCCGGCTTCAAATCACGGTGGATGACCCCAAGAGAATGGCAAGCCTCAACAACACCCACAATTATTCTCGTCAGTTGAGCTGCCATCCTCTCACTGTAATGCCCTCTTTGAATAATTCTATCAAACAACTCTCCTCCAGCACATAGCTCCATCACTATATGGACATATAGAGAATCCTCATAAGCTCCTTTAATAGTAACAACATTTTTGTGCCCTGAAAGATGGTGCATAATTTGTATCTCCCTTCTCACATCCTCAACATCTTCCCTGCCTATAAGTTTCCTTTTGGAAATAGACTTGCATGCATATTCTTTGCCAGTAGCATTTTCTATACATAGATATGTAGTCCCGTACTGTCCCTGACCTAATTTTCTTCCCAATGTGTAGAGTTCACGTATGTTGGGCGTTGGATGGCCCAAAACATAATATGACTGGTTTTCAGCTCCCCGTCTCATCTCCCTCTTATGGAACTTCTGTGAAGTCCTGAGGAATTAGATGTGAGGTCAGGCTGTGTGGGAAAGGATGAGAATTAGAATGATCTTGGACTTAACCCGCAGGTCCTCCTGAAGCTTCACAGTCAATAGGCTCTCTATAACCCTGTTATATGCTTCTAAATGGCCCCGGCATGAATTGCCCATCAAACAGATCCGGATACAGCACAGAATCTACACCCTGTTCTTCATTCAGTGACAAATTTTAAACCAATCTGAATAAATTCTCATACAACAAATATCACGCCTAACTTGAGATCAAGATCAAAAAGTAATTCCAACGTCAGACAAGATCTACCAAGGCAAGAAGTAAATACTCTCCTCATGTAGACCTATATAGACAACTCAAACATCTTCATCGAGCCAGAGGATAAGAATAACCCAGTTTATTGACGTATACAACAGTTCAATTTACTATTAGCAAACTTAGATCTCACTCAATAATAAGATTTTATTATGAATTAAAAGCTTGCATGGGCATAAAACAATCAAGAATAGAAAAACTCAAAGCAGAAATCTTGCATATGCAAAGTAATGAAATCAGATCGTTGCCCGCGCACAACTTTATCCTTGACTCGGGATTCACACTATTGCAACAGGAACGACTTGCGGCTGAAAGATCGCTCTGAGTAGATCCACATTATATAAAAATGAAAAATCTCAATCACCTAAGAATCATTTCGCCTCGTCGTGTCTGTCTCTGTGCGTGTGTGTGGGTGAGAGAGAGAAAGAGAGCAGATCAAACGCAATAATTTCGTACACACAACCGAGAAAGTCGCATTCTACACAATGATTCTTTCTTCCAAAGGATAGCGTTTTCAAGAAATCAAACCATAATGAACCCGACCAACAAACGATTGTCATCTTAAATCAACCATCACTGAAGACAATCCACCAACCGTAAATCTTGAAAACAAAATGACCAACTAAAGACAATAGATAGGAGGGGAATTGGCTCCGATCAATGTTTGCTTCTGAATCCTGAAGAATTCTCTATTGGGTGCCGACAAATCATTGTTAAAATCGCACACACAAACACACGAACCCACAGGCACGCCCGCACACAAGCAAAGGCATTCTCACCTTCATCGGCAGCTAGTTGGAGGATGAATCCCCATCATCTGAATGAGTTACTCCAGCGTGACGTGGACGCCATTTTTCATTGCTCCGTCATGGTAACCACGGTTATTTCATCCGTTTTTCTTCCCTTTTGAGATATCTGTTCCCCTCTTCGTTCTTTCGGTTCCCTGCAGTATATCGTTATTGGCTTTGTCTCCGTCCTTCGGGTTTCCGACTCATCTTCCATGCATCATCCATTTTGTAATTTAATGCCATTACAACTTAAAATAAATTATATTCGCCATACATTTTTTTTTGGGCGCTACATACCTACCGATTTTGTCAACAAGTGGAAGTAAATGGTCAACTGAGACACAGAGAAAGAGAGAGAGTCAACGTGTCATCGTCTCGGGTCAGATTTCATTTCCAATTTAGAAGGAAATGACAAAATTTGCATGCATCGCGTCTTAGTGACACGGTTTAGTAACACTGTTCTAAATAGCCGTTCCGTATCCTGTATCATTCGCTGTCACTGGATACGACACACACGATACATATAGTATCATATACCACTTCTTTGCTGTTAAAAAAAAAAACATTTTTTTTTTGAAAAAAATCAATATATCCAAAAAGTTCTAAAATTTAAGAAATTGATAAAATCCTCCATAACAAAGTTATCCAATAACTATTACAATACAATCATTAAACATTTTTCTATATTAGATGGGTCGACTACATGGATCTTTTATTTTCATAAAATTCGAACAACTAACTCAATGAAATTTGTCACTCGATATGACACATACGCTACATATAATGTATCATTATACCACTACTTTGTTGTTCAAAAAAGAAAAACCATTTCTTTTTTAATAAAACAATATATCTCCAAAAGTTCTAAAAATTTAAGAAATTAAAAATCCCATAATAAAGTTATCCAATAACTATTACAATAAAATTGTTAAGCATTTTTCTATATTAGATGGATCAGCTACATGGATCTTTTGTTTTCATAGAACTTGAACAACTAACTCAACGTAAATTTTTAGATTATTTTTTATTAATTTCTTTTAATATTTTATGATTTTTAAAATATTTTTACAATCTAGTTTCTCAAACTTTTTATCGAAACTTTTTTTAATAGTTTTTTACTTATTCGAGCCATCTTAAATAATTTTTCATTTTGTCATCTAGTGTCATTTTTATGCCATCTTAAATAATTTTTCATTTTGTCATCTAGTGTCATTTTTAAGCCATCTTAAATAATTTTTCATTTTGTCATCTAGTGTCATTTTTAATTTATTTCTAATAACCTTATTATGTATATGGTCCTTTTTATGATCACTCATCCATCTCAACATTTTCATTTATGCTGATCACCATTACAACATATCATACAAATAACATTATATTTAATAATGATAACTTAGTTGCCAACTACTGCTGATGGAGTATTCAGGAAACGCCGGTGGCTAGTGGCTTGGAGTTGGAGGCTTCTGTCTTAGCCTTGACAAGTGCAGTGTGCTGAGAGCTGAGTTATGGGGCCTCCCAAAGGGACTTCAACTAGCATGGAGAAAGGGGTTGGCACTCTCTTGCAGTCGAGATGAATAATCTTAATATAGTTGAGGGGTTGAATTCTTCTGGACTTTCTTCATTGTCATTGAGCTCCATCAGTAGTTAACAATAAGTATTTGAATTCATGGGTCTTGCTCATGACAGCTTCCATTTCCGTTTCTTTTGGCCAAAGCTAGATGCAAACCCATGCTGATATACTTCTACCCAAGTGAGCCATTGCTGTTTGTGCAGACTTTTAGATTTTTTCCGGTGGTATAAACCATAGGTATCGCAAGCCCAGAACAATAATCCAGTTTGAGCCGGGTCAACCCACTGTACTATAAAGCTCTCCCGATGCTGGTTTTCTCCATTCACAAGATTTGAACTCGAGACCCTTCTAAAGAGGAACAAGTACTGAACCACTTGAACCAAGCTTGGTCCAGCTTTCATTTCATTGCACAAGGAGAGCAGTGGCTAGCACAAATGCAGCAGATGGGTCCGGTACGAGCAGTGCTAGTACAAAACTTCCCGATGCTGATTTTTTGGTCTGTCTTATGTTTCTGGTGATTCGTCGACTCATCCTTCAAGGCACGCAGTAAAAAATACCGAAACTCAACCAACACCTAGACCAACATGAGAGGCTTTTAAGATCTGGTTCCGTGAACTTCTCGGATCCATAATGCAGCAGATGGGTCCGGTACGAGCTTGCGTCATCTACTAAAATCTAAATCATTTAAAAAAAAAATTTGTCGTGTACCCGATACGACACGATCGAGGCATCTCTGTGACTGACAAGTCCATGAGGAGGGAGAGGCGGTCAAACCCCGTAATCGTCCTTCATTCGGAGAAGACTCCACCGACATGAGGCTGATTTGGATCTCGTCGTTGAACCGCTCTTGCATTGCAAGAAATCCGCACGAAACACATAAGCACGAGATCACTACCGACAGAAAACAACAGTGCCCAGTTAGCCTGACCGGTCAATGAACCGGGCGACCGTGTCGAACTGCAGTGAAACCCGTAACAATTAAATATGTATAATGCATTTACAAATTTTTTAGATGTCAATATTATCACTAAAAAGAATAATGAACCCAAGAAGTAACAAAAAACACCGCTTCCATAGATTTCATTGAATTAACCACCTCCAAATAAAGCAAAGACATCCAAACCCATCTTATCTCCACGTATACAGTGTAATAATTATTAGATAATTTAAAATAACAAAAACAAAAAACTCGAGCTCTTAATTTTCCCATTTAAATGAAACTAATTTTCTCTAGAATAAAGATGGGCGCAGTCGGGGGATGAGCCCACCAGGGCTCTCAACTTGCGTGCTGTAAACTGCAAGTTCAACTCACAAGACGTGCACGCAGGGCTTAGGCCTCTCATTGAAAAGAAAGTAGACAGTAAGCAAAGATTGCTGATCCATATTTGAAGCAGGTCTAAACGACTCGGCTCGTATGATCTTGGGGCCAACGTGGGCCGGTCTCGGATCGATTCCATCTGTCTCGAATCCATTTGTCTAATCCCACGTACTTAGATTTAGCTGGCTCCAGTAAACTGAAACCGCCCGGTTTTAAAGCATTTGTCTCGGACCCACTTAAACGTGGAATGCCTCTATGTCCACGTGTTTGCAGATCCGAATCCAGTTCCGAGTTGGTTTTGAATTCAGCATGCTTCCATGTTGATTCAAAAATTTCATCAAACACAGATGAAATTTTAAAACTACAGAAAAGAAAAGCCTTGGAGCAGGCAGTGCCAGATGACTGGCTTCGGTTCCTCCATAGGTAGAACAAGAACCGAACCACGGGCCCTCATTCTGTGTTGGTTTCAGTTATGGAGGTGGTCCGGATTCGGTTCAGCCCCCAGGTCGGGTCCAAACTAGCCATCTCCACATGTACCACTCGATTAGGGGCGGACCAGGCGGAGCTATAAAAACAGAACCAGGTATTGAGTTGCAAAGGATGCTTTTTTCTCCTCCGAACGAGGCATCAGGCGGGGGTGATAAGGGGGATGAGATTAAGAGAAACTCTGTACTGAAAAACTCGGTCATTATTACATCCAAGTGTTTATATTAAATAACAACTCAGCTGTGCAAAATGATCGAGGAAAGATATGAAAAAGAACATATAAAACTAGATGGAGCAAGAGCTCTCAGGATCAAGGCGTACCTTCTCGCTGTATCATCTCAACAACAGAGCCACTCATCTCAAGACCATGGAGGAGTCCCTCCAAATCTCGCAGCTTATAATCCAACTTTCAACTTCTTTGCTCTTCCAAATGTATAATCCAAGGATCCATTGGGTCCGGAACTAACAATGACGGGATGAATGAGCGAAAATTATGTGCTAATTTGTTTTCCGCTTAGCTCCGACTACGAAGAACTCTGTGATGACTTCAAGTGAAATTCCCTTGGTCTCTGGTACTTTCAAGAAAACAAACACCGATGCCACACCACACACACACAACAGCATAGATTCCGAAAACACCCGCAATTCCGATCGAGTCTAAGAGGATAGGAAGTGTGAATGTGACAATGATGTCACCGATCCACATGGTCAATGCACAGATGGCTATGCAGAGCCCCCGGACTCGTGTCGGGAAGATCTCCGAGCAAAGAATGTTCGGGATCGGTCCGAAGCCCACGGCAAAGCAACAAGTGTACACCACGACGCTTGCACAAGAAAGTGCAGCCTGAACCTGAACCACAGAGTTCATTGATACTTCTGTGCTCACAACTAGGACCATCAATGCCATGATCAGAACTGGGATTGTAGATAACAAAAAAGACCTACAAGCCAAAACATACGAAATTGCTTCAAGAGTAGCAACTACAGAAGAAATAAGGCAATTGCTAACTGAACACACAATTTGCTATATGGCACAAAGAGTCCGAACACTCAGGATGTGGATGTCTGGGAGGGCTTTGCCTTGCTCAACTTGCCTATAAAAGAACATACTATATGTACCATTTCCTAGATTCAAGCTCCCTTAATGAAAAAAGATCTGCAAGCAGAATTCTATAAGAAAAACTCAATACTGGTAATAAGGACAAAGGTTTCCAAACCGTAGAATTCAAGTGTACTTAGACTGAAGTACTCTTTCGGTTCCCCACTACTTCTCTTCATATCTATGGCTAGGTTTCAAAATGCATCGTGTGCGCTAGATAACATGCAAATCTAGCATTTTTCTTTTCCTTTGGGAATTAAGTTCATATAGGATAGAAAATGGAAAACATTACCTTCTGCCAGAAGTGTCCATAAGCCTCGTAGCGATTGCTATGCACGGAAGCATTAACAAGCTGGTGACGCCGCTGAGAAGAATAGATGCAGAATCTGACCCTAGCCCAAGGTTTTCGAGAAGGACCTCAATGCCAGCTTGGTCAAGAATTTGGGGAGTATAGTAGGGGACACCATTTATGCCAGCAAACTTCAACACGGGAAAAAAGAAAGCATCACGTTGCAGAAGATCAAGTGCTTAGTATCAGAAGCTAGGATAAAAGGGTATGTGAAGGCTAATGCGCTAAAGATTTTCAAAAGATCTATCACAATGAAACACCAGCAGTAGAAGAAACATGACCAAACGTCAACCAGAGGAACACAAGGCAATAGTAAGGTAAGGTGTCCACATTCACCTGATGAATATTTTAAAGGATTTTTATTTATGCCGAAGCACAGAATTTGAAAGCTAGAAAGATGATATAATTGACCGAGACAAGAAACCACTAGCCGAGTCAGGAAAAAAAATCATGACTTCATTGGTACCTGCTCAAGAATTTGAAGTCCCATGCCCACAAACAATGCATGCTTTACTCCAGCTTCAAAGATATCTGACCATCTAGGGCCCGAAACAGCTGTCTATAATGGGTGAACCATGGCAGGCCCAACAGGATGCTGCTCCCTGAGCTCCTTCGAGTACAATGCTGGTTGGCTAACCAACGCAGCAGCCTGTATGTATTCCCCTCCCCTTCTTCAGGGATTTCATACCCAGGGAGGGATAGAACGGAGCCACGGCGAGAACCAGGAACGGCTTCCTCATGCAAATAGATACTTTTAAATCCACCATCTTTTGTGCCATCTTCTCTTTCCCTTTCAGACCCCACTTCCATGCCAGCTGCCACCCTCCTCCGATACCCATGCCGCTAACGGCATCGCCCTGCAGAAGGCTGCTGTTCCGGCGCATGCTCAGAACACTGCCCTGGGTTGGTGGTGCTGGCATGTCCTTCTCCATGCTCGTCGTTTTCCGGGAAAGTAACGGACTTCGAAGATTGTCATCTAAATCAGCCCCAGCCGCATCAGAGATATAATCTTCTTCCGCATCATCCCTCTGCGCTTCTTCATCCCACTGCTCCTGTTTTACATGCTGGTGGTCAGCCACACTGAACATACAACCAAAGTTTAGAAAGAGCATGCTGCGCATGCTTCCCCTCTCAGGAAGCTTCTCATGGACACTGCCAAAGAGTGTAACCATTGGGTCCATTAGCGGGATATTAGAAGTGGTCATACTGCCATGCCTAGAAACAAGACCAACGGCAAGTTGTCCAGAGACAGTCTTAGCAATCCAAGAGAGACCCTCTTCTGGCCCATACAATTTGATTTGGCCCTTGTCTGCAGTTGGTTCCTGGTCTTCATCTAAGTCAGTCGCAGGGGCAATTATATATTCTTCTATGGATGTCACCCCCTACGCCCAAACCTTCAACAAGCAATGCCATTTCACCTGCATATTGTATAACCATCTCATAAATCAGTTTCTTAATTGAGCATTGTATTGATACAAAGAGCAATCCAGCGGCTACATGAACCCAAAACAGCATTGCACACTTAAATGGTTAAAAATAGAAAAAGCAATCAAGCGAGTTCTTGGTAGAAGCATGTTGTAAGATATAAGAAATGGAGAAGCATTCCTGCATTTTCGAAAGATCTGCATCATGCAACTATCCCAGTTTGAGAGAAAATGGTTATAACAGGAAGCTATGACAAGAAGAAGGTCTCTTCACAAAAGATTGTCCAGCACACGTTTACACATTTACTTTGTTTTTTGTTACAACAGGGAGGCGCTTCCGATCCTTTTCTTCTTTAGAAGAGGGTACTAGGTTTTATAAATGTTGACAAGAAACTACGACCCATTTCCCACTTTTGGCCACTTTTAGTCAACACTTTTCCTTTCCTTACCGGTATACTTCAGTTCAGATCATGTTAATAGCTAGCAAAGCCTGATGGATTAACCTTGGAAATGAAGACAGTGTTATGTAATATGTACAGATGCCAAACACTCTGTGAAGACGATACCACTAGAGGAAAGAAAAGGTTCTTCAAAAGTACTGAAGATGAATCCAGAAATCATGTGCTCATGAGCCGCATAGAGCTTCTTTTGGACCCCAAAGTAACGACTCCACAGGTAACCTATGCGGCTGGATAAGTTACAACTACTGGTCATTTTGGAAAAGAAAGTATTGATAATTTAGACATTTACATATGATTTTCTGCTGGATAATGTTCTTTTTGACCAATGATAGTGACATATAGAAACCGATTTTTCAATCATGTTCGTTGAAGAAACGCGAAGTTTTTTCAGCCTCTTATTGTGCATAGAGTTTCTTTCAGATTTCAAAGTCTTGAATCTTTATCGTTGAGTTCTATGTGAGGATAAATTACTATTATTCTTCAACCTCTCATTACAGAAAAAGATAAGTACCGATTTTCAGGACATTTAGTTAGATTTATGCATGTTAAGGTTCTTTCTACCCGATATATATCAGTCCCATTATTAGAATTTAGAAATTCTAAGTGATTTAAGCCAAGGAAAATTGCACACACCTAGATCAGTATACTGTATAAAAAAGGGAGTAACTTGCCGGAGACATCTTCTCTGCCACGTAAACTTTGCAAAACCTTTTTTGCCTCCAACATTCTCCCCTTGCTGACAGTTAGAAGACTGTCAAGAAGAAGTATGCAAGGGATGGAATAAAAAGAACACCCAACATCAGCCTCCAATCAGGGTTGGCCATCAATGACATCGTGAAAACCATACTGTATGACAGGAACATTTCTCCAGAACCATTGAATTGGGGAAGCGTATTCAACTGTCCTCTTATTTCTGATGGGGCTCTCAGAAATGTATAGGGGAACAAGAGTAACAGCCAGTCCAATTCCTAATCCATCCATCAGCCTTCCCAACAAAAGTACATACACGTTGAGAGACCAAAGCATCACTAAACCACTTAAGAAATACAAAACAGAGGAAATTATAAGCATATGATGCGGACCAAGCCAATCAGATACAGGACCCGAGAATGTTGTGATAATAGTCGCCCCAATAAGTGACATAGCAGCAATTAAACCTTCAAGAGTAGCATTACTTTGCAAATCAAACTCTTTTCTATGTAGAGAATAGCCCCTGCAAAAAGTAAAAGTTTATATAGCTCAAATCTGCTCTTCAGGAATTAGAAACTTGGAATCACATCAAAAGTGTGTGCAAGATTGAACAGATCGAGAAAAATAAGAGGCAAGACTGCAAAATGTTCCATGTACATCAGTTGGTGCAGATGATTAAAAAAGGATGAACCGTAACTCACATTAACTAGCACTTCTGAAACATGAGTAGGATTTCCGTAATAGAGGTTTACATGTGAATCACAGCTACATGATCGACCATTTGATTCCATTTCTCACATGTGACGTTAATCAACAAAGCATAAGTGAGAATCATTTTCTAGTTTGGAGAAACAGCTTTCATGAGAGGTTAAGGTTAAAAACCGCATATGCATAAATTGTTATTTCACAGGCTTGGCACACATTGTATTCCCCAAAAGGAAAGTTTTAAATACCTAGGGTCAATTTTTAAGAGTGATAGAAAAATTGATGGAGATGTTACGCATAGAATTAATGCTGGTTGTTAAAATGGAAAGGTATTCTTTGTGATAAGAAGATACTATTAAAGTTAAAAAGTAAATATTATAGAAGAGCAATTAGGCCTATCATGTTTTATGGTTTTGAGTATTGGGCAGTTAATCATCAAACAAAAGATGTCTGTCACAGAAATGAAGATGTTGAGATGGATGAGTGGCCATACAAGAAAAGACTGTATACATAATGAGGTTGTTAGAAACAAATTAGGAGTGGCACCAATAGAGGATAAAATGAAAGAATATAGTTTAAGATGGTTTGGACATATAAAAGAAGAACCTATAAAAAGGTATGAAAAACTAAATTTGAAAAGTATTAAAAGAGATAGAGGACGACAACAAAAGTGTTGGAAAGAAACAATAAAGAATGATCTAACTTATTGTGAGTTAACTGCTAATGTGGCACACGATAGGGATCTGTAGAAACAAAGAATCCATGTAGCCGACTCCGTCTAGTATGGAAAAAGGCTTAGTTGTTGTTGTTGTTGTTACATGCATAATATATTTCTATGCAGACTAGGAAAGTTTTTTACCCACAATGGTAGCATTATCCCATCCTTGCAGCAAATTGCCAATCGAGGCAGCAATAGCAATGAGCACGACTCCCCTCATTTTTGCATAAAATCTTATGTTCTGATAACTAAAACGCTAACCTGCAAAATCGTGTACTGTGATGGAAATGCATATAGGAAAATGCTTCATATTCGTAATTGTGAACTGCATATCCAAAAGCATAAAAGTATGATCCAATTTCACTCAATGAAGAACTTGCCATCAGAAACTAGCAAAACCAGCATTATGAAAAGCTAACGTAAAAATAACGCCTACTAACTGGAGGTAGTTGAGTAATGAACCTTGAAAGAGGAGAATATTTAAGCAATTAAGTTTAGAAATGAAAAATGTCATCACTAAAAACCAAAATAATACAAAATTAACTATGAGGTTTAGCTTATCCCTTCTGGTACAACTTTTCAT
Source organism: Brasenia schreberi (assembly GCA_036023115.1). Taxonomy (NCBI): domain Eukaryota; kingdom Viridiplantae; phylum Streptophyta; class Magnoliopsida; order Nymphaeales; family Cabombaceae; genus Brasenia; species Brasenia schreberi. The sequence goes on along the minus strand of JAYKKT010000073.1, from coordinate 18,376,729 downwards.
GGACAAATAGGCTCCACGACTGCGCACCAACTACTCATAGCAAACTTAGCTCAAGAAAATAATGAGATACATATTCCTCAATTTTTCAATTAATACGTGTGTGTATATATATAACATTGATGAGCATCTATTCATTTCCTCACTTTGCATCAGGAACTGAAGGGTCATATAACAAACAAACTTTCTAATTATCCATATTCTTCCAAACTAACAGTTAGACATCAAAGGCAATTTTTGGGGGAGAGAGCTGAAAACGTATTCCACTAAAAAGTGAGCTAGCATAGCCATCTTTCAGCCGAACCATAGAGATCCTTAAGAAGCCAAACACTGTTGGCAATTCAGCATCAGATTCTTTAATGTTCGCGTGAGTATGTAGAAAACCGAGCTAAGGATGATATATTTACGAAGTAGCACATAACTTCACCAGAACCTGCATCGCTTCCAGATCTACATATTTTATACCGTAAGCTCCAATCAAGTGAAGAAACAGTACGAATCGCTGATGTCCTAGAAAACCGATTTGTCCATCCAAACGCCAAGGCTTCGGGCATTAAATTCGGCAAAATTTCGTTTCTGCGAGTATATAAGATGCCAAGGCCAGAAACATAGTGATTATTATGTTGATCGGAGCTACATTATATCGAAGTACCTGGTCATTCCGAAATCCGGAAGAAATTCTCTTGTTCAAAAGCATTTCACAGCTCTTTTTATGAAAGATATCAAACTTTTAAACAGAATCGAATCGCACTCGTATTCCTTCTTCTAGATTCCACCGGTCACCGCGTTTCCTTATGAAAAACATTCCGTATCACCGAAGCCGCTATAATCACTGAATGCCTAGTCGGTCTACTTTTGTATAATAAACAACATATGAAACAGCCGGGATACCGAAACTCCATCTCAGAACAATATTTACCTGGTTTTCTTAGTGAAATTTCCACTGAATCCAACAGATCACTTAAACCAGCATCGAGAACATACGGATTCTCCCGACCCTTGCCTGCGAAAACTGTTCGAGGAGAAAATTTTAGGTTAAAAAGACAAGGAAAATTGAAGAGAGGCAGCTAAAATCGTATTCATCTACCTGTCAAAGGACGTCTGGCACAAACCTCATCGTCGGCTGAGCGATCCTCTCTCTCTCTGCTGCTGCTGTTCTGTCTTTGGTAGGTGCATTAAAGTTATCTGGGGCTATAACACCATCTATGTGCACACACCATAGTCACTTTGAAATGCCAACACATCACTCGTGCAAACAGCCAGAATGGGGGCGCTATAGGGATGGGGTATCGAAGTATGAGAGTTTGGTAATCACAAATTGTTAAGGAAGCTGCCCAAACTGGATGAGCATCGTTGCTACGCCTGTTATATTAAAATATTCATAGGTGATCCACTTCCCATTATTTTCATGCTATTTTTAACTGCATAAATTCATACACTTGAATACATGGGTACTTTTTGTTAGATTCACTGGATGAATCTTTAATATGATTTCAAGTATTGCAAGTCAAGAGATGGGCAAAAGTTCCTAGTTCACAGCCCTTCCTGGGTTTGGAATAGACGAGGAAGCAATCATTTTGAAACTTATAGTTAATTATTCTCCAGTGGAGATGAATAAAGAGTAATAATTGCAGTGAATGTCCGACAACTCCTGGAACAGACTCAACTGAGTGAAAACCATGAACATGGGTTGTGATTGATTCCCAAATTATAGCTTTAAACTGCAATGCAGATGTGGATGGTTGGAATAATGTATCAGCCAAAAGAATAGTGCCGCTCATGTTGTATAAGCCAGTTGGTGATGGTAATAAGGTCAATGCACTACAATCTAAGTACTTTAGTGCTCTTGTTGGCAATCAGAATTCTTGCTGGCAATGGTTGACTTGTGTGAACATCTATTGGACAAGTAGACCATCATTGTTTCTTTGATTGTACATATTTCTTGTTTCACTCGTGGGAATCCAATCCCTTGGGAGAGATGGATTTTGTACCGGAGAGGAACTATTGGAGCAACTCGGCATTCATGGCAAACTTGTACACTTCCATTTCACTGGCTCTAACACAACCATTTCTCTTCTCATAAGGTCGTAGTTAATTTTGGCGACCAATCTTGCCTATTTTCTTTTCCTCTGGTTGGTCTGTTAGTGGATAATTCAAGTTCTTGTTGTTCAAGATAGAAGCTTTCTCAAACCAGAAAAAACTTGGTATGTAGTTTTTCTGTCTACCAGCTAGACAAAAATTGATGTTGAGAAACAGACTGTTATCGTTACTTTCGAAATTGATCCTTGTGCTATCTTATTATTCCAAGATAAGTGATCCATATACTTCGGTTCAGTTCATTTAGCTGCGACTTTTAATGATGCAAAGTTAAAGATAGTGTAGAATTTCCCTTACAGACTTTTTGATCATCTTGTGCTTGCCTTATTGTGAGTGGCACATATGCAGAGATAAAACGAAGCAGGTGTCATGCTTTGATTTGAGGCTGGCAGTGATTCTCTCACTTTCCAACGTATAAGTTACAAATAAGGTGGCCATTCTCGGCAACTTTATATGGTAACGGTTGGACTGACCATCCAGTCCGTTATCAGAGGGGGTTACTAGATAGGGCCATCAGTAATCGTCGGACAGTTACCAGATTTCACGGTAATCATCCGGATTCGGACTGCTCAGAAGAGAGAAACCTAGCAGGCAAGCCAGGAGATCAGGAGCAGCCAGAGCAGAGAAATGACACGGTAAATAGTGAATAAAAATAAAAGAAGACAATAAAAAAGAAATTCAGATCTCCTTGGAGTAAGCCGTTGTGAGGAAACCTCGTACAGCTCCAATAGCAACCCATGCATCCGCTGTTGCAACGAAGAAGACGACCATCCGGTTTAGCATCAACTCGAAACAGAGTCTTCAAGAAGGAGGTATGTGGCTCCATCACTGGTATCAAAGCTTAAAAAACCCTGCAAAAAGGAGGAAGAGAAGATAAGCAAAAAAGAAAAAAGAGAAAAAAAAGAGAAGGAGACAACGAGACAGGAAAGGAACAGAAGAAAAAAAATAAGAGAGGGAAAATCTTGCAGCAAGGCAACAGAAACATCGGCAACAACCTCATAGAGCCCAAAAAGGCTGAAATGGGTCAAATCTGAAGCCAAAAACGTCGGCGACTGCCTAACAGAGCCCAAAAAGTCTAGATCTAAAGCCAAAAACATTGACAACGGCATGACAGAGGCCAGAAAGGCCGAAACATGCCAGATATGAGGCAAGAAACAAAGACGACAGTCGACTGAGCCTAAAAAGACCAAAATAAGCCAAATCTAAGGCCAAAGAACGACGACTGATGACCTAATTGAACTAGAAAGACAGCCGACAAGTCAAAAAAGGCAGTCGGCAAGCTGAAGAAGACATTGACGGCCTGACTGACCCAAAAAAGGCAGTTGACAGGCCGAAGAAGACACGGATGGTCTGACTGAACCGAAAAAGGCAGCCGGCAGGCCAAAGAAGGCATCCATAGCATTTCCTCTCTCTATGTTTTCCCTTCCCCTCTCTCTCCCTCTTTTTCTTTTTTTGTGTGTACACTCTCTCTCCTCCCTTTATAGTGAATAAAAAAAAACACGTGGTTTTCAAAAAACCATAGACCGGAAACTGGCAGTTTTCCAAAATCACCAACGGTTTTCAGAAAACCGCCTCGAGTAGTAGACTAAAAAGTCTATTTTGACCCGACCGGTTTTATCTATTTATGATTTTGCCATCAAGCAGATATTTTTAGGGTAAAAAGACTATTTTGCCCTTCCCTATTTAGATAATTTTAGTTCTGTCATCTAGTCAAAAGACAAATTTACCCCTATACTTTTGACCTGAGGGTTAAAATTATAATTTTAGCCTCAATCAGTTACAAATTATAAAAATATACGAGTTTGTCCTTAGGTTTTTACAAAATTACAAGAAGGGGACAAATAGATAAAATTATAGATTTGCCCTTAGTATTATTTAATGGGTATAAAGACAGAAACTCTTCGGAAAAAAAATGAATTTGTCCCAAAGAGCTTATGAAATTATCATTAGCATACTTGTTTGATATTATGCATCATTCTAACATGATTTTTGCTATGTATGCTCCTGGTTTGTTTTTGTTTTCTTTTTAGACCGCTTAATTGTTACTATTGCCAAACACATAAAAATGAGTTCTAAGATATGTGTGTCTAGGTTGGCAAAAACTGAGAAGTTGAACTGTCAACTTGCAAACATGAAAGAGAAGAATCCCTCTAGCTCTAACACTTAAAGGTGTTGAGTATGTATTAAAGAAAACTATGCGTCCGCCACCCCCAAAAGCAAATGAGCAACAATTAGAAATGTATAAAACATTTCTAAAAGATGATACTATAGCAAGGATAATCATGTTGACCTACATGAAGGATGACTTGATGAGGGTCTTTGAAGAATATGAGACCGCTAAAGAGTTGTTTGACTCAATAACATCTAAGTATGATATAACTGCAAAATTGCATGTTCAGTTGTTACTACAAAAGTATAACTCCTTCAAAATGAAGGAAGGAGACAATATAGTTGAGCATGTAAACCACATGCTGGTAATGGCTAGAGACTTAGCTGTAGCAAAATCAGATATCCCTAAAATGATACAGATATCAACAATACTGAATAGTCTACCACTGTCATGGAACATGGTCATCATTGTCCTAAGATTAGGGCCTGAGATTAATCTTTCAGAGTTGTCCCTAAAACTAGCAATAGAGCAAGTACACATACTCAAAAACAATAAAGAAAAATTGCTAGTAGTACAGGATAAGATAACATCTAGCTTCAAAACTAATCAAACCAAAAAAACCAAATAAGAAGTTTGGCAAGAATAACAAGAAAGGTGGTCAAAATTTTAAGAAATCGCAGGGAACCACTTCTTGAGTCAAGTGTTTCAACTATGAAAAGATGAGACACTACAAAAGGGATTGCCAAAACAAGAAAGATAGAGGAAACAACCTTTCTCAGATGTTACATGGCACATCTCGAAGATCAAGGAAGAGGCAATGGGTTTGAAGGAATACAAACCTGGGGAACATCGAGTTTATATGGGAAATAATATTTTCTCAGATATTCTGGGTATTAGGTCCTTCAATATACATTTATAAGGTAAACCAATTGTATTGACCAATGTGTTAATTGTGTCATCTATAATGCACAATTTGGTCTCGGTCCCTACCTTGATAAAGAAAGGTTTTGAGGTTAGGTTCATTCCTAACAATGTGAGAAAACATGAGAGAATTTTATTCTCTAGGGAATTTGATGTAGAACAAAGATTGTTCAAACTTTATGATAATGAAAATAGTACATCTTCTGCTTATATTGAGAGTGTCTTTACTGTTGATGTGAATATGTGGCATAAACTCATAGGGCATATAAGTTTGAAAAAGTTGAGGAAATTATCCAACTTTGACTTATTGCCTAGATTTGAGGAAAATACTTTCAACAAATGTGAAGCTTGTATAAAAGGAAAAATGATAAGAAAAGTTTTTTCCAAGGAAACAACAAGAGCAACAACCTTGTGAGGTTATTCACACAGATTTATGTGGACCTTTTAGAGTAAAGACACATCGAAAAAAGTGTTATTTTAGAACCTTTATCGATGATTACTATAGATATATGTATCTATATCTTTTAGCACATAAATTTGAGGCACTTGATGCTTTTAAAGAATATAAGGAAGAAGTGAAAAATCAATTAGGACATTGGATTAAAGTCTTAAGATCAGACAGAGGAGGTGAATATACCTCGGCAGAATTCTTGGAATTTTGTAAAGACTTTGGTATTGCAAAACAGAATACAATGTCCAAAACACCTCAACAAAATGGTGTAGCTGAAAGATGCAATAGAACCTTGCTGAATATGACAAGGTTAATGTTAATTGATGCCTCTCTTTCGAGGGTATTTTGGGAAGAAGCAGTAAGTACAACGGTTACATACTCAATAGAGTACCATGTAAAGTTGTATTCACTATACTATATGAGATATGGTTTGGAAGAAAACCCAACCTAGGTCATCTCAAGAATTGGGGATCTATTGCACATGTGAAGATCATTGATCAGTTTAGAGATAAGCTGGACAACATGTCCTTAAGATGTATATTTATAGGATATCCTAAAGGTTCAAAAGGATATTAGTTTTATCATAAGAACCACGGACTCATGGATAGCAAAGATGTTGAATTCTTAGAAGATACTAAGAATGACATCCTAGAGAACGATGAGGAATGTGTTGATAATTTGGTATATTTAAACCAATCATCTTTTGAGCCCACAGAAGATCTTCCTGAAACTATCGATACCTTAAGTGGACATAAGAGACCAAGAGTCACTTCGTCATACTTAAAGGATTATCACACTTATCTTTCAGAAGAAGTGTGTAATTCAGTAGATTTGGATGAGCTAACTAATAACTTAACTTATCAACAAGCAATGAACTCATCGGAAACAACAGATTGAGAGAAAGCCATGGATGAGAAAATTGAATCCATTGAGAAAAACCAAGTATGAGAATTGACTAATTTACCAAAAGGAAGGAAAGCTATAGGCTGTAAATGGGTTCTGAAAAAGAAATACAAGGTCGATGGTATAATCGACAAATTTAAAGCGAGGTTGGTTGCAAAGAGTTTTTCGCAGAAAGAGGGGATAAATTATGTTGAAACAAATTTCTCAGTTGCGAAATTTGCATCCATATGGATAATCCTAGCAATATCTGCATACTATGATTTGGATTTACATCAGTTATATGTAAAGATAACTTTTCTAAATGGAGATTTAGAAGAAATCATATACATGCAGCAGCCCAAAGGATTTATAGTTGAATGCCAAGAAGATAAAGTATATAGGTTGAAAAAATCCCTATATGGCCTTAAACAGTCACCTCGCCAATGATATTTGACTTTTCAAAATGTCATTGTAGAACTTTGGTTTGTGGCTAACAAACTTGATCACTGTGTATATGTTTGGAAAAGTGGGAGCCACTTTGTGATCTTGTCATTATATGTAGATGACATATTGTTGACTGAAAACGACAATGAGATAATTATAAAAACCAAGTTATGGTTGAACTCCAAGTTCTAAATGAAGGATATAGGGAAATCATCCTATATCCTAGGTATAAAGATCTCTCGAGATAGAGAATCTAGACTCTTATACCTGAGTTAGTAGAGATATATTGACTATATCCTCAAGGAGTTTAAAATGGGTGAATGCAAGTCTGCAGATACACCTATTACAAAAGGAGTCAAATTGAGTAAGGCTGATTGTCTCGGTGAAGGAGACGATAAGCTTAATGTTCCTTATGCACAAGCTGTTGATAGCTTGATGTATGCTATGCTGTGTACAAGACCTGATATCAGCTTTGTTGTTGGTCTTGTAAGTAGATATCAAAGTAATCCTAGTTGGCAGTACTGAGTAGTTGTAAAAAGGATTTTAAGATATCTAAAAGGAACAAAAGACTTGAAACTGTGTTTTCAAGCAGATGAGCTGAAAGTGGTAGGATACTCAGACGCTGATTTTACTGAGAGAAAAGATAACAGTAAATCAACCTTAGGATAAATATTTTTATTGGAGGTGGTGATGTTTCTTGAGCATGTAAGAAACAGGGTTATGTAGCATTGTATACAAAGGAAGCTGAGTATGTAGCTTGTTGTATGGCTGCAACGAGTGCTATTTGGATAAGTCGCTTCATACAAGATTTGAAGTTGGAAATAATAGATGAGTCAATAGTTATCTATTGTGATAATATTATAGCAATTATTCATATCAAGAGTAGAGCTGATTGCTCCAAAAGTAAGCATATAATGGTAAAATACCACTATGTTCATGATATAGTTATGAGAAAGAAAATATCCATTTCGTACATGCCAACAGAAGATATGTTAACATACCCCTTCACAAAAGGCATAACAGAAGAATTTTTCTCAAAACATGTTACTAACATGGGTTTGAGATATGTTTAATTATTGTGTAAGGTAATAACCACACAATGGATGACTAGTGTTGTATTGATAAACAACCTTACAACAAATAAAATGTTGTGGAAGGAAATAACCACACAACAGGTTTTGATTGTAATAATAATCAAGAAATGACATAACTAGGTAAAACCTTGGAAAAGTGGGAGGAAAACCAATATGTCGATATACATGGCTCAAATGGCCAAGTGGGAGATGTTACAGATAGGGTGGCCATTATCGATAGATGTTACAGATAGGGTGGCCATTATCGGTAGATGTTACAGATAGGGTGGTCATTATCAGCAACCTTATCTGGTAACGCCTGGACTGGCCATCCAGTCCGTTACCAGAGGGGGTTACCAGATAGGGCCATCAGTAACCGTCGGACGGTTACCGGATTTCACGGTAACTGTTCGAATTCAGATTGCTCAGGAGAGAGAAACCTAGCAGGCAAGCCAGGAGATCAGGAGTAGCCACTGCTCTATAAATAGAGCAGAGAAATGACACGGTAAACCGTGAATAAAAATATAGGAAGACAATAAAAAAGAAATTCAAATCTCCTTGGAGTAAGCCATTGTGAGGAAACCTTGTACAACTCCAACAGCAACCCATGCATCCACTGCTGCAATGAAGAAGATGACCATCTAGTTCAACATCAACTCGAAACAGTCTTCAAGAAGGAGGTCAGGGGCTCCATCATAAGTCCAAGACAGTGTTTATGTTTGGAATTTCCCTGATAGAGACTGATCATCTTGTGTTTTCCCTATCGTAGGTGGGACATATGTAGAGAAGTAGGTGTCATGCTATAACTTTGAGTCTGGAACTCATTCCCTCTTCCTTTTAAACATATACAAGCATGCAGAACTTCATAAGTGACGCCGTTGAAGAGTTGCGGATCAAACAATTAGCATATTCAAGACAATTTGATCCTGCACATTCCAATGATCAGACGTAACAGTTGACAATTGTCACTTAGTACAAAATCGAAGTATCACGCGTTCGATTGGATTGGTAACTATCTTCTCTCTCCTTGTTGTTACAGATACCCATATGTGCACTGTTTACTTGCGTGAATACACACAAACACACGCAGAGACACATCTATATGCATACGTATATACATATGTGTGTGAACAGATATAGATATATATTTATATAGACGTATCTGGTAACGACTGGACTGGCCATCCAGTCCATTACCAGAGGGGGTTACCAGATAGGGCCATCAGTAACCGTCGGACGGTTACCGGATTTCACGGTAACTGTTCGGATTCAGATTGCTCAGGAGAGAGAAACCTAGCAGGCAAGCCAGGAGATCAGGAGTAGCCACTGCTCTATAAATAGAGCAGAGAAATGACACGGTAAACCGTGAATAAAAATATAGGAAGACAATCAAAAAGATTCAAATCTCCTTGGAGTAAGCCATTGTGAGGAAACCTTGTACAACTCCAACAGCAACCCATGCATCCACTGCTGCAATGAAGAAGATGACCATCTAGTTCAGCATCAACTCGAAACAGTCTTCAAGAAGGAGGTCAGCAGCTCCATCATAAGTCCAAGACAGTGTTTATGTTTGGAATTTCCCTGATAGAGACTGATCATCTTGTGTTTTCCCTATTGTAGGTGGGACATATGTAGAGAAGTAGGTGTCATGCTATAACTTTGAGTCTGGAACTCATTCCCTCTTCCTTTTAAACATATACAAGCATGCAGAACTTCATAAGTGACGCCGTTGAAGAGTTGAGGATCAAACAATTAGCATATTCAAGACAATTTGATCCTGCACATTCCAATGATCAGACGTAACAGTTGACAACTGTCACTTAGTACAAAATCAAAGTATCACGCATTCGATTGGATTGGTAACTATCTTCTCTCTCCTTGTTGTTACAGATACCCGTATGTGCACTGTTTACTTGCGTGAATACACACAAACACACGCAGAGACACATCTATATGCATACATATATACATATGTGTGTGAACAGATATAGATATATATTTATATAGACGAACACACACACACACACACACACACACACACACACACATATATATATATATATATATATATATATATATATATATGTAAAATCATGGTAGATTCTATAAAAAGTATCTTCATATAAATACTTTAGCATATATGTATATATTCTATACATTTATTAAGAGCAAGGCTCTACCTCTTGTTTTGCTTTAAGAGACCAAATACCTTTTCCTTGGATTATTTATTTAGTTAGTAATTACAATCACTTTAATGACGTACTTTAACTCATTGAACTCAAGACTTAATGTTACTCAAAGTGTGAGTCAAGGTTCCACCATTTGTGATCTTATAAACTAGGCGTAAGCTATTCCAATTGATGCCTTAACATTAAATTCTTTATCATACCTTTCGTCAAAGGATATGTAAGGTTTAATTTTGATTTTATATAAATAATAAAAATTATTTTATTTTTTAAATCTTAGACTAATATATCAAGATTTTTTATTATGTGTTTGAGAATAAGCCTATAATAGTATACTTTTGGCTATCACAATTCATCAATATGGGTGTCATAGGCTTTGGCCATATCAGTATCTCTTGAAGCAAATTTCTTAGTCATTTTGCTTTTTTACCGACCAAAGCTAAAGTTATGAACTTGACAACCATAGTGGAATCAACTATGCATGTTTGTTTCTTAGAAGCTCAAGAAATATCACCCCACCAATAGTAAAGATCCAACAATTTATAGAGGTACGATCTTTCGAGTAGTTAACACAACTAACATATGAATATCCTTCTAAAATTGAAGAACTTCTACTATAGATTAAGCTACAGTTGATTGATCCTTTTTTTACCATGGCAATAATTCTTACTTGAATTGCTTGTATATTGATTCAATCTACATACTATATATGCAATGTCAGGTCAAATACATTTCATAACATACATCAAGTATCAAATAATTTTAATATACTCTAATTATATTGTAAGACATCCTTTGTTTGGTATTAACTTAATGAATTTTGTATGCCTTACTATGTTCGGCATATCCCAAGAAGATACATTTAATTTCTCTTTCACACAACTTCTTTCTTTTGGGTTATGGAACTTTGATAATAACCCTATAAATCCAAATTTTGAGAAAGTTTTGGTTAGTGCTTATTTTATTCTATACTTCATATGAGATAATTCAATCCCTTTCATTTAGAATTATTTTTAAAATAAAACAAGTAGTTAATAATGTTTTACCCTAATAATTATTTGATAAAATAAAATATGACAACATAGAATTTACTATTTCTTTTAACACTCTATTTTTCATTTTTGCTATACTATTTTATCATGGAGAGTAAGGAGTCATAGTTTGATATATAATTCTCGTAGACTCAAAATAACTAGGATTTTAGTATTTTTCTCTCCTATCGTTTTCAAGCATTCTGTGAAGGTTTTATGTTGAAGTTCTACTTGAATTTTGAAAATCTTAAACTTTTTTAAAATTTTATCCTTTGAATAAATCAAATATATAATGTAAAATCTAGTGCATTCATCATCAAAAATTGGAAATTACTTTTTTCCACCTATTTTAGGCCAACCATTGACAAATATATGAATGAATTAAATCTAAAATTTTAGAACTTCTTTAAATTCTTGAAAATGAGAGTCTAGTGATTTTGGCATGCATACAAGTTGAACATGAATGCATTGACTTTTCAATTTTTGGAATCAAAGATGATTTAGCCATTTCATTTAATTTTCTAAAATTTACATATCACAAATGAAAATGCCACAAATTTAATAAGTCAACAATATCAGCAGAAACAAAATCCTTGTTATTGAGATTCAAATTGAATATAAACTCACATATATAACACTTTCGAGCAAACATTCATATGTTAGATAAAATAAACTTGTCACCCTTAACACTTCCAAACTTATTAAGTAAGAAAACTGACAGTAACTTTTTTCTTACATCCTTAAGAGTAAGAACTTTACTCGAAGTGAATTCTAGTTCAATAGTTTCTTTATCTTTTACTTGAGTAATAGAAACATTACCTATATACAAAACTAAACCGTTTTCTTCTATTAAAGTTTTGAAGAGATTTTTATTTTTCCATACATGACGAGTAGCACTAGAGTCTACCCATCAATATCTAATGTCTTTTATCATATTTACTTATGAAATAATGGCAACAAATTTGTCCTTAGAAGAATTAAGATTCTTGTTTTTATTTAACTTTTTTAAGTATTGGTATTCACTTTGATAATGACTAGGTTTTTCACAATGTTAATAGCAATCTTACTTTTTTTTTGCTTGGTGTCCCTACCTTGTTTCAATGAGATTTTTTGAAATCTCAATTTCTTTTCTTTTCTTTGAAGACTCTATAGACTTAGCTTCCTCATAAACTTTCTTTTGAGTGGATTGGACTTTAGAATCATCTTACTTTCGATATTCTTCCTGAACAATAAGATGATTCACTAATTGCTCAAGATAATTGTTTTCCTCCTTATATTTTAAAGTTATTTTATATCTTTTTTTCAAAAAGGAGGTAGTTGGTGTTATTCCAGATGTCTTCGCATATAGAACCCTGATTGATGGCTTGCGTTCAAGGGGGAATGCTGCGTCAGGTTATGAGCTACTCAAGGTGTTAAGCAATGCAGGCATCGTACCCAATCCTTTAGTTATAATGTTGTTATCCACGGGCTCAGCACCCATCAGAAATGGCTGTCAATGATATGGAGGGCCAATGGCCGATAAATATAGCGACAGCAGCATAATCAATGGGTATTGTGAGAAAGGGGATTTGACGAGAGCCGTGTCCTTACATGATAGATCAATTGAAATTTCGGATAGATCAATTGCAGAAACCCGAGGACCAAGATTTCTTCATTTGTTGTATACTTTCATATACCATAACTTGTCTTGTACCTTTAATATACCATAAATTTCCAGAACAGGCACCAGCAAAAATAGGAAACGGAAGCGAATACAGTTACTGGATTCCTCCTCTACATAGAAAATTTTATAGTTTCCGTATTTTTATTGTTTATAGGTTTTAGGCAGTCACCCACCTTTGGCCATGGCGACTGCTACATGTTATAAATGAAGGACTTGTACAGGCAAAGGCTTACAACCTAAGATTGTGAGCCAATATGGCATCTATTCCCCTCTTCCTTCTTTCTCTCGCATACGTAACCCAATCGCTTTTGGCTAGGGGAGAGCCAGGCATAGAATTCCTGCAGACCACCTGCAACAAAACAGAAGATTATGGTTTCTGCTTGACGACACTTCAGACCGAGAAAGATAGCTATACTGCAGACCTCTGGGGCTTGGCGAACATCACAGCTGGCCTAGACATCCGTAATGCTACTTCTACACTTTCTCGTATCTCTGAATTGCTCAAGACAGAGACTGACGAGAGGGTAACTTCAAGTCTCAAGGTTTGTATGGAAGTATACGAGAATGATGTTGAGTATTATCTGCCGAACGCATTCAAATACTTGAAGGAGAAGAACGACTTTGATGCAAAGTTTATGATCCGAGTCCCTTTAAGCTCTTCGGGTGTTTGTACGGATGCGTTTAATGAAGTGCAACTGCCATCACCCATTGCCAAGGAAAACAGCGACTACAGCAAGCTTGGAGGGCTCGGTGTTGACCTTATGGTTCTCATTAGAGACCACACCTGAATGGTCCTATTAGTTCTTGAATTAGACTTTGCCTTGTTTAAGGTCCTATTCGTTTATGATTTCCTTTCATTTAATCAAGGTGGAAAACAGAACATTTTTTGGCAATGCCGTTAGCGTATTGATAAAGATGCACGCAGTATTATTCAAACGAAGAAAGATGTACGTTTCATGAACAAAGATATGTTTCATGACCCCAATAAAGGCTAAACCAAGTGAGAAACGGTTTCTATTGTCATACCGGTTGATTTTAAATTATGATTGTGTGTCTCTCTCTCTCTCTCTCTCTCTCTCTCTCTCTCTCTCTCTCTCTCTCTATATATATATATATATATATATATATATATATATATATATATATATATATATATATAGAGAGAGAGAGAGAGAGAGAGAGAGAGCCTAGTATATGCTAGCATTTTAAGATGCTAACAATTTTAAACAAATCTTAATAATCTATACTTGATGATTGAGTGGTTGAAATTTAAATTTAAAAAACAAAATATCCTTATGTAAATAAAGTTGTGAAATATGATTGAGATTTGTTTTAATTTGCTAGCATGTAAAAAAAGACTTGTTTTTGATGTTCTCTCTCTATATAATAGATAGATAGATATCAAATGGAAAACGGCTTGTCTTGTCATTAGGTGGATTTAGATTCTGGGTGCATGTGTACTTTTGTATATATATATATAAGAGAAGCCATGGTTGAAACTCGGTTTTAAGCTGAACTATTTTGTAAGAGCACGGCCTGTGGTGAAACAATGAACTAAACCAAACCGGTTTCCACCAGGCCTGAACTGCCGGTGCAATCGGCCAGAACAAGACAGGAAAGAAGGAGGTCACGTCTGGTTGTAGGGAAGGAGGGCTCCCTTCCGCATACATTGTTTTCCTTTTACAAATACCACTGTTCTTGAATAAATATAACAATTACTGTTTACAAGGAAAACTGAGCAAGCAAAAGAAAACTGTTTAGATCGGGTATCTATCCTGTGTTTAGATCCATTGCGAACCAACAAAGATCTGACCAGTCTCTTTGAGTTTTTTATATCATAATAGTGTTTTGAAAATCAAAGGAAGAAATACAACGAATCAGATCGGCTGGGATTCTTTTGTTTTCTTTACTTGTGAAACTTCTTAAAATGGAGAAAAACTACAGGTACAACTACGGCAACTCATAAGTATCACGGAATAGTGAAAAGTCCTTTGAAGTCCATCTAACCAAAAACTATTGGTTGAAGAGTTTATCTGTTCTAAAAAGATATGTTTTAAGAGTTGAATCACTTGTGAGAGGGCACGAATCTTGAAAGGTTGTCTCCCCTTCCATTAAAAAGTTTATTCTTATACAAAAAGCAGCAGCAGATCTACGTTGAGGCGAGGTGTGTTGGGTGCGGGAAAATTAATGCTATGGCCATTATACATAGTTAGCCCCCATCAAATGGCCGAATAGGCAGTTCGCCCCACCCCAAAAACAGTTCTAAATCTGACGCTGGAAAAGTAGGTTCTTTCCATAGGGCCACTTATTATTTACGTAAGGATGGTTTTGCAAAGATGAAAGCTAATTCAAAAACCATCCCTTTTTATGGTTTGCGTGTAGAAAGAATTAAAGAGAGTTACTTTTGTGTATATAGTAGCATGATTCTGTTCATACATAACGAACCAAGTGTTAACCATTTACATGAGTTACGGGAACTGATGGGGGCAAATTAAAACAAAGTATTCAACACTTTTTCAATATTTTGTGCAACTCCTGATTTTGCACTTTCCAAGCCTTCGTTGTTGAAGGGATAGGTCACGATCCAAGATGCATTGCATCAATCCAATATCCACACGAGGTGATACCAGAAAAGTTTCTTTTAAATTGTAATATTTATATTATTAAGTAGGAGTAGAATAGTCTTTCAAGTTATAAAGCATATATTATTATAATCCTTATCATTAGGTCATTCTAAGTAAGAGAGGAATAAAGAGTACAACCGCCGACTCTATTGGTAAGGCAGGCTAGCGTTCCAAAGCCTCATTATGTTTGATGCGTCGGATTTCTTCAACATAGTATCATAGTCTAATACGCACAATTAGGGCACTTGGAGATTGCACAAAAAAGAAATCAAAATGAAAAGAATGCACTTACTGCGGGAAAACCAGACATACTAGAGAAATATGTTAGCAGTTGATTGGTCGACCGAATTATAATCAAAATTAGCAATCTAAGGCTTATGCGAGTGACCAAAATAATAAGAATGCAATGGAGAAAAGTATAAATTCTTTAGTCAAGATGAAGAGGAAGATAAAATAACTTGAATCAAGACTTCCTGATTCCCAAACAATATCCACGTCCACTACTTTAGATCCACAAGCTACCATGGCTTACCCTTTTTCGTTTATAGCCTACGGTAACTCTTCCACTTCTAATACACAATTTTGGGTTATTGACTCTAGGGCTATATACAATATGGTGTGAAACAGAGGGTATTTTCAAGATTATTATTTGATTTAAGGAGACATTAGTATTAAGATGGTTGATGAGTCAAATACTCCCATTGCCAGGAAAGAGAGTATTATTACATCTCTTGGACTCCTTAAAAATGTTTTACATGTCCTTAATATACCAGTGAATTTACTTTTTGTTCGGGCTTTAGTTAAAGAATTACAATGCAAAGTGACATTTGATTCTATTCACTGTATTTTTTAGGAACTGAAAATAGGAAGAATCTGTAGTCAGGGTAGCAAGAAGAGGAAACTATACTTTTATAATGAGGCATACACAGTAGCAAAAGGAACCTCATTACTTGCTGAAAAATAGAAAGCAAAATTGCTACTTTGCCATCAATGATTGGGATATCTTCCTCTTTCTAAGATTATATTTTTGTTACCTAAATTCCAAGACTGTAATGACTTTATTTTGAGATATGATACCTATCAGAGAGCTAAACATCAATGTGTTTCTTTTCTATTAAATTAAGGCTCTTAAACCCTTTGAAATTGTCCATTCAGATATTTGGAGTCAATGTTCTATTATATTTTTACATGATTATAGATATTTTGTCTCGTTTATAGATGATTGTACTAGATTTACCATGATTTATCTTTTAACAACAAAGGATGTTGTAAATGTTTTGCCCTCATACTGTGAATTTATTAAGAATCAATTTTAACATTCTATCAAAATTATTATAAGTGATAATGGGGGAGAGTATATGAGTAGTTTCCTATATTCATATTTTATAAGTAAAGATATATTACACCAAACTTCATATTCTTACTCTCCATAATAGAACAGGGTCTTTCAAAGGAAGAATAGGCATATATTGGAGGTGGCTAGAACTTTATTGATTGGGTATAATGTTCTTAAAGTCTATTAGAGAGAAGCCACCTTAGAAGTTATATATCTTATAAATTGCATGCCTAGTTAAGCATAACGAAAGATAATTTTATTTTTCTTTGACAATATTTGGATGTACTTGCTTTATACATGTTCATAAGATTAATAAAGATAAACTTGATTCCAAAGCAATCAAATGTATATTTTTTGGATACTCATCTATACAGAAAGAGTATGAACATTATGACCTAGTTAAGCATAGATGTTATGTTACTATGGATGTAATGTTCCATGAGGAAATTTTATTCTATAAGAACACGGACGACCAATCAACCACTAATATACCCTTCATAGTAATGTCAATAACACCTTCAGAAGTATGCTTACAAAGTAAGATAGAAATGTAGGAGAAAAAGGACCTAGTATAAAGGGAAAAGAAGAGTTGTTATGCAAAATCTTAATGCATCTTGAATCAAGATCCTCACCCTTAAACAGTTCATTCTCTTTCTCAAGTAACTTTTATTACTTCTAGTGCATCTGATGATTTACCTATTATTTTAAGAAGAAAGAGAATATGTGAGACTGTCATGTATGCATTACATCGGATAGTATCATACTCTAATTTTGTAAAAGAATATCAATTATTTGTCATGAATGCAAAAAAATATTTTTGTACTCAAGAGTTTTGAGAAAGCTAATCAGAGTCCCACATGGTGTGTAGCTATGGATGAGAAAAGTGTAGCTTTAGAGCATAATCAATCATGGATAATTTCATACATTTTACTAGAAAGAAAAATAGTGGGTTATAAGTGGGTGTACATGATCAAATTCAATACTGATGAAAGTATAGAGTAGTACAATGTAACGTTAGTGGCTAAAGGTTATAATCAACCATATGAAATTACTATAACAAGACGTTTGCCCTGGTGGCTAAGATTAATATCATATGAATTCCTCTGAATGTAGTTGTGAATGAAAAGTGAGAGTTATTGCAACTCGGTGTTAAGAATGCTTTTCTCCAAGGTGATCTTTCAGAGGATATTTATATAGATATGTCACCAAGCTACAATAAGTAGTTCTAGTAAATAAAATGTGCAAATTGAAGAAGTCTCTTTACGAGCTAAAACAATCTCCCACAACATGGTTTGAAAAAATTAGTGAAGGATTTCTTTGCTTTGATAGGCAGATATCAAATAATAGTAGGTAAACTAATATACCTCACTATTACTCGACCAGATATCAATTTTGTTGTGAGCTACATGAGCAGATGGATGCATGCTCTCACACGATATAATATGAACTCAGTTTTCCATATTATTAGATATTTGAAAACCTCTATTACTCATGGTTTGCTATATTCATAAAATAGTTTCATGAGAATTGAAATTTATTTAGATACTAACTGGGCAGGTTCTATTGATGATATAATATCAACATCAGGATATATTGTATGTGTATGAGGGAATCAAATTTCTTAGAAAAGTAAGAAATAATCAGTAGTTGCTAGATCTAGTACAAACGTTAAATATAGATTAACTGCTTTGGGAATGTGTGAAGGTTTATGGGTATTGTCTCTTATAAATAAAATTGGTTTCAAGGTAACTCCTTCAGTTAGATTTTATACTGCCCTGCTAATCCAATCCATCATGAGCATACCAAACATATTGAAGTTAATTGCCACTTTAACAATAAAACAACAACTAAGCCTTTCCCGTACTAGACGAGGTTGGCTACATGAATTCTTTGTTTCCACATAGCCCTATCACGTGTCATGTTAGTAGTTAACTCACAATAAGCTAGATCATTCTTTATTGTTTCTTTTCAATACTTTTGTGGTCACCCTCCACCTCTTTTAATACTTTCCAAATTTAGTTTTAAATACCTTCTTATAGGTTCTTCTTCTGATCTTCTTTTTATATGTTCAAACCATCTTAAACGATATTATCTCATTTTATCCTCTATTGGTGCCACGTGTAATTTGTTTCTAATAACCTTATTATGTATACGATCTTTTCTTGTATGACCACTCATCCATCTTAACATTTTTATTTCTGTCACATACATCTTTGTACATGTTGATGATTAAAACACCCAAAATCAAAAAACATGACAAGTCTAATTGTTGCTCTGTAATATTTACCTTTTAACTTTAATAGTATCTTCTTATCACAAAGAATACTTGATGCTCCTCTCTATTTTAACCAACCAGTATTAATTCTATGTGTAACATCTCCATCAATTCTTCTATCACTCTGAAAATTTGACCCTAGGTATTTAAAAGTTTTCTTTCGGAAATGCAATGTGTGCCAATTTTAATTTTTATCTCCTTTAAAGTAACCAAATGATCAAACTTACATTTTATATATTTTGTCTTTGTTCTACTAAGTCGGAAGCCTTTACTTTCTAATGTTTTTCTCCATAGTTCCAATTTTCTATTAACTTTTTCCTTAGACTCTTACACTAATACAATGTCATCTACAAATAACTTACACCAAGGTACTTCATCTTGAATATATTTTGTTAACTCATCAATCACTATTATAAATAAGTATGGACTTAAAGTTGATCCTTGATGTAACACAATATTAACTTTAAATAAGTTTGTAATTTCTTCATGAGTTCTCACACATGTTTTTGCACCATCATACATGTCTCTTATAAGGTTTATATTTGTCAATGGGATACCTCTTTTTTCTAAGGTTCTCCAAAAAAACCTCCTTCGGTACCCTATCGTAAGTTTTTTCTAAATTAATAAATATCATGTGAAGGTCTTTCTTTTCTACTCTAAAATGTTTCATAAGACATCCCAAAAGGTGAATTGCTTCAATAGTAGATCTACCTGACAAGAATACAAATTGGTTCTCTATTGTACTGAATACTTGTCTTAACCTATATTTGATAATTCTTTCCTATAATTTCATAGTATGGCTCATTAACTTGATACCTAGATACTTCACACAATTCTAAATGTCTCCCTTGTTCTTATATGTGAGATATTTGATCTTATTTATGTATGTTCAGAATGATATTCTTACAAAGCCTTGTTGGATAAGTTGAGAATCATGAGCATTTAAAACCTAACTTCAGAGGATGTGTTGAAGAGATGGACCAAATTCAAGATTCACTGCATCAATCAAATATCTGCATGAGGGATACCAAAAAAGTTTATTTTAAGTTGTAATATTTATATTATTAAGTAGGGCTAGAATAATCTTTCAAGTTATAAAGCATATATTAGTGTAATCATGTTCATTAGGTCATTCTAAGTAATAGAGGAATAAAGAGTGGAGCTGCCGACTCCATTGGGAGGGGATGCTGCCGTTCCAAAGTCCCAATGTCTTTGCTGCATTTTTTGATGTTTTGGAGTGCTTGATTTCCTCAACATTCGTGTCATCTCGTCTCGTCTTGCAGTGATTGCACTAGCAAGCTTCCTTGCAAAGACTCCTGCCATCCTGCTGATTAGCGTGTAAAACTTTCCCCACTAGCTTCTCTGACTTGTTGCATAAACTCGTTGGGAGTTGACCATTTATCTAATAACTGCTCGATCTCTGTCTTTGCATTAGGCCCAATTAGAAGTGCAGATTCTTGTAGTTTATACAAAAGCTTCACAATAGGTGTCCAACAGTGAAGAAATTTTCCTACATTCCTCTTGTGATGCCTTCGGCAAAAACAAACTATCATCGGCGAAGAACATACGAGTGATTGATGGAGCTCCTCTGCATACTCCCAGTCCCTTTCTTTCTTCTCTCCTTTCAGCTGAGGTAAAGAATAACAGCAATCTTTCGTAGAGTATGCCCGTCTTTATTATTTATAAGCTTGTTTCCCTGCCTTTTGTGTTATTGGGTTGGTAGCATTTATATGATCACGATTATTCAGAGACGTTCATTACCGAACTGAGAACTTCAGAAAAAGAATCAGCAGTGTATCTGTACATGTTACACATGGAAAATTGCTGACTCCATTCAACGTCATTAGAACATGCGTCACCCTGTGGTTTACAGTACTCAAAATCTCTGAAGCAGACATACGTAACAAATAGCGTTCATTCTACATAAAGGTGTTACACTGGAGTTAAAAAAATGAGAACATACTGGTAGATCACTAGATCTACACCCATGATATCGAGGCCGAATCAAATTATCATAATGGAACATAATATATTTGGCAACATGTTTAAGTCTTGTTGCATGGTCACACTATAAGAGTAGCAAAATTTATTGTGATTTTAAAAAACTCACCTCCAATAGTCTAAAAGAACTTAGTCATATAGTTCTAGTGAAATGCCCACCCCACCAATCCATATACCTCTTACTCTCTCCATTTGTGAATGACACGGCCTCCACATGTTTACCTTCAATTTCAATATTCCGAGCCAGTTATACTACAGAGACTTGATGAATCTTTCTTGGCAAGTTCATGGCACGTAAAAGCATATCTTTGAAAAACTAGGCAAGCGAGTAGATTCCGATTGTTATCGGTGGGTGTGGTCTTCTTCTTTTCCTTCTGGTTAAGTTGATACAATATTTATGTGCGAACCTATGCGTGCTTCCACACAAATATTAGTTTCATGCTGTGTTCCTGAAAAAGCGTGAATTGTGTCGATATGGATTGCCCAAATACTTTGCGTGTGAATGCTGCATGTTTCATGCTTCCTTTCTTGAGTTCATCATTTACTTCGTGTACTTTGTGAATTTTCATATCTAGTTTAATTACTATTCGTAGAAGAAAAATAAGGAAGTGACTATTGTTGTGTACTATACTGCCTTCAGAGGCCTCTTTCCAAAATGCAGATGTGTGCATGGTACAATAGAGATGGTTCTGGTTTGGGAACCAGAGATTAATTGACAGTGAAAGAAAAGGTTCAAAAACAAAAAAAAGGAACAGGACTCATGCAAACTCATATAGAAAAAAGAGCAGTTCCATAGCTGAAAGAACGATCTGATGAAAAAGTACACACTCAATTCTTGTCTCTAAAGCCTAAATGCAAAAGTACGGTCTTTTTTGTTGGCATAAATGCATTGTGTTCACTGTAAGCAGTTTCCAGCAATACTGTCTCCAAATCCTTACACTTTTCATATGGTGTGAGTTTGGCATATTATAGGTTCTTTTTTATTTTAAAGCTCCATGCTTCATATACATTAATTGTGAATATTTGCTTTTCTCTATTTGATTGGTTGTCCTTGCTTTTATCCTGTCACGTTGGACTTCAATGATGGGCTGAGTTACCTTGTATCCGTTGAGTGTTTCCTCACTTATTTGCTTTTCCTTTGGTTGCCTCATACACGGTGTTCGCGATTAGTTGTTTCCCTCGATACAACTCGGTCTCTGAAGAAGAAGGAAAGAAGAAAAGGTACTGGTTTTGGTTTTAAGGTATCCTCGCAGTAGGTTTTGCCTAAGAGGGTTTTGACTTATGTATTTTTTTGTATGTTGTACTCTACACTACTTTGTATTTGTAGAGTAGTGCCTCCTCCAGACCCCCCTTGAATTGCCTACTAGGATTTTTTCTTTTGGAGCCCTTATCCGGTCGGTTACGGATGAGCTCCGTAGCTGAACGGTTGTTACGATTGTTACAGCCCATTCTCGTAACCTCTATAACAGATAGCGGTTGGATGACCAGTTCAGCTGTTTCTATGATGAGGTTGCCGAGAATGACCACCTTTGTTTTACATCTCCCACTTAGTCATTCAAGCCAAATGATATTGGTTTTCCTCCCACTTTTACGGGGTTTTTCTATTAGTGTCATTTCATGATTGCTATTACCATCATTACCCATTGTGTAGTTGTTTTCTTACACAACAATCAAATATATCTCAAACTCATGTTTGTAACATGTTTTGAAAAAAGATCTTCTATTGTGCCTTTTGTGAAGGGATCTACCAACATATCATGAGTTGGCACGATGAGATAGATATTTTCTTTCTCATAACCATATCATGAACATAGTGGTATTTCACCATTATATGCTTACTTTAGAGTTGTCAGCTTCACTATTGATTAGAGTAATTATTGCATTATTGTCACAATAAATGACAACTGACTCATCGGTTATCTTCAGCTTCAAATCTTGTATAAAGCGGCTTATCCATACAACACTCATTGCAACCATACAGCAAGCCACATACTCAACTTCCTATGTATATAATGCTATACAGTCCTGTTTCTTACATACCCAAGAAACAACTCCACCTCCAAATAACAATATTTGCCCCGAGATTGATTTGTTGTCATCTTTGCTCTTAGCAAAGTCAACATCTGAGTATCCTACCACTTTTAATTCATCTGCTTGAAAACACAATTTCAAGTGTTTTGTTCTTTTGAGATATCTTAAAATCTTTTTCACAACTATCCAATATTGTCATCTAGGATTACTTTGATAAGATCAAGAGCAAAGTTGATAGTAGGTTTTGTACACAACATAGCGTATATCAAGTTACTTGTAGCTTATGCATAAGAAAATTACCCTTATCACCTCCTTCACCGGGATAATCAACCTTATTCAATTTGATTCCTTTTGCTACGTGTGTAAAAGCAAACTTGCATTTACCCATTTTGAACTTCTTGAGAATATAGTCAATATATCTCTCATGACTTAGGTATAAGAATTTAGATTCTTTATCTTGAGAAATCTTTATACTAAAGATAGGATGTTTCTCCCATATCCTTCATTTCAAACCTTGAGTTTAATCATGACTTGATTTTGACAATCATCTCATTGTCATTCTCAGTGAACAATATGTCATCTATATATACACATAAAATGACAAAGTGACTCCTATTATTCCAAACATATACACAGTGATCAAACTCATTAGTTATAAACCCAAGTTCAATAATAACATTTTGAAAAGTCAAATATCATTGGTGAGGTGACTGTTTGAAGCCATATAGGGATTTTCTAAAACTATATACTTTATCTTTTTGGCCTTCAACTATATATCCTTCGGGCAGTTGTATATAATTGATTTCATCTAAATCTCCATTTCAAAAAGCAGTCTTTACATCTAACTAATGTAAATTTAAATCATAATATACTGATACTACCAGGATTATTTTCATGAATGCAAATTTCGCATCAGGGAAATATGTTTCAATATAATCTTTCTCCTCCTTTTGCGAAAAATTCTTTGCAACCAACTTCGCTTTAAACATTTTTATTGAGTCATCAACTTTATATTTCTTTTTCAAAACCCATTTACATCCTATGACTTTTCTTCCTTTCAGCAAATCAATTAGTTCTAAGACTTTGTTTTTCTGAATGGATTCAATTTTTTCATCCATAACTTTTTCTAAGTCTGTTTCTTCCAATGAGTTCATAGCCAACTCATGAGTCAAGTTATCAGTCAACTCATCTAGATTCACTAAATTACACACTTCTTCTACAAGATAAGTGTGATAACCTTTAAGCAGGATGGTGTGACTCTAAGCCTTTTATGTCTACTTAAAGTTTCGGTTGATTCAGGAAGATCTTATATGGGTTAAAATGATGATTGACCTAGGTTTACTATATCATCAACATATTCATTATTATTTTCTAAGATATCATTCTTAGTATCTTCTAACAATTCAATATCTATGCTCTCTATCAAACCATGATCTTTATGATAAAACCGATATCCCTTTGATCCTTTAGGATATCTGATGAATATACATGTTGTCTAACTTATATCTAGATTGATCAAGGATTTTCACATAAGCAATACATCCCCACCTCCTAAGATGACCTAGGTTGGGTTTTCTTCCAAACCACATCTCATATGGTGTAGTGAATACAGTCTTACATGATACTCTGTTGAGTATTTATATAATTATACTTACTGCTTATTTCCAAAATATCCTTGATATAGAGACATTTATTAATATTTACCTTGTCATGTTTAGTAAGGTCATGTTATATCTTTCAGCTACACCATTTTGTTGAGGTACCTTACTTATTTTATTTTATTTTGAAATACCAAAGTCTTTAAAGAATTCCAAAAAATCTACATAGATATATTCTCTACCTCTATCTCGACTTTAATTGAATGTCGTAGTTAATTTTTAACTTCCTATTATGCCTCAGATTTATGTGCTAGGATATATATATATATATATGTATATTTTGAGTAATCATCGATAAAGGTTATAAAATAAACATTTCAACTTTTCAGTCTGATGCCCTAGGCGATTTTCTAGAAACTATTGGTTTTTGTCCATGATTTTTCGAAACCAGTGGATGGTTTCTCAACCCACATAAAGGGAGGAGAGAGAGAGATCCACAGGAGGAGTCTGTCTGCCTCTCCTCTACATGTGGTACTGCTTCTAGTTGGCCTGTAGTTGCCTGAGTTTTCCCTCTAACTAGCCTCTGATCGCCTATGACTTTAGCTTTTGTCTGACCTTAGGCCACCAGGGTCTTTGCACTGGTTGGCCCTTTGATTGCTTGACTCTTTCCTTTTTCCTGGCCTTAGGATGCCAGGGTTTGCCTTTGGTTGGCTCTTCATATGCTTGAGTTTTTCCTTTGAACTAGCCTCAGGCCGTCAGGCTCTTTGCCTCTTGCTAGCCTTCCGGTTGCCTGGGTTTTTCCTTCCGATTGGCCTCAGGTCATCAAACTCTTTTGGTTGCCTTTCTGATTTGCTTTTCGACTGTCTTAGGCCATGAACTGTGGTTTCCTACAATTTATTGATAAGGGCGTTCTCTTTCCTTTTTTTTGAATTTTTTTTTGAATTTCTTCTTCTTTTTATGAAAAAAAACTAACAGTGTACCTGTTTTATAGAATGAACGAGATCCTCCTACCAATGTTGAACTCTGGTGGGCTATCTTGACATCCTCTACAACTTTACGAGGCGGTTTACCAGCCTCCTTTTGCCAGGTAAACAACATCAACTCGATCTGTGAAGAAGAAGCAAAGAAGAACTGGTACGAGTGGTTTTGATTTTGAGGTTTACTCGTAGTAGGTTTCGCATGAGAGGGTTTTCACTTATGTATTTTTCCATGTGTTGTACTGTGTGTTGCTTTGTATTTAAAGAGCATCCCCTCGTCCACACCCCTTGGATTCTCTATGGGGCTTTCTTTCTTTGGAGTCCTTATCCAACCTTATCTGATTGGTTACAAATGAGCTTTGTAACTGACTGGCTTTTACGGCCCATTCATGTAACCTCTACCACACAGGATGGCCAGTCCAGCTGTTTATGTGATGAGGTTGCCGAGAATGGCCATCTCACCTTTACAGTGATGTAGCGTGATGTAAGTTTTTGTACTTCAAGTTAATTAAGTCTCTCTCTCTCTCTCTCTCTCCCTGTCACACGCACCCACACACTACAATAGCAGCAAAGCAGTAGGATTGCACTATCAGGCACAGCAGTCATGTGGAGTATAGACTGTGAACCCATAGAACCAAATGTGTTGTCAGAGCTATCTAAGGATTTGAATTGTTTGATGGCAGATGTGGATTGCAAAGGCAGAGTATGATGAATCTGGGCCATTTATTATGGACAGAAAGTGCTTCTGAGATTCCGGCGGCCAAAGTATGAGAACTGTTACTAGAAGCATTTGTGGGTTGCTTCCTGTTTTTTCATTCCACGTCTTTGTCAATGTTGTACGTTTGATGTCTCAGTGGAAAATGTGACCAATTATTTCTTCTATTATTTTTCTTTCAGAACGAGTTGATTGAATCATGTAAACTGAAAACCTTTTGGGAAGCTTTCTGATATTTGCTTTGAGTAATATGTTCAGTCTATCTAAGTTCAGTTCATTTTCAATCAAAATTAGCAAAAAAGGAAAGCATCAATATTTCGTAGAGTATGCCCTGTCTTGATTCTTTATGAGCTTGCTTCCCTGCCCTTTGTGTTATTGGGCTGGTAGCTTTTATATGAACATGATTATTCAGAGCGTTCATTACCAAACTGAGATCTTTAGAAAAACAAATAGCTGCATATGTGCATTTTACACATAGGAAGTTGTTGATTCCATTCATCATTAAAACATGCGCCACCCTGTGGTTTAAGTACTCGGAAAATCTCCTGAAGCACCCATACTTCACATTTATTCTGCAGCAAGGTTGTACTCCAGAGTTAAAGCCAAAAATAACTTACTGGTAGTTCACTAATGTACATGCACGAATTGTTCGCTAGGCTGAGTCCAAGTATCATAATGGAACATTTTGTGTTTGCTAACATGTTTACATCTTGTTGCATGGAACACGATTAGAGTAGCCAGATTTATTGTGATTTGACAAAATTCACCACAAATAGACTAATGAGCAGAACTTAGTCATACAGTTGCAAAGAAACGCCATACCACCAACCCATATACCTCTCACCCTCTCCCTTTGTGAATGAGACAGCCTCTATATGTTCCCTTTCACTTTCAAGATTCCTTAACAATTATACTACACACTTGATATATCAGATCGTTCTTGGAAAGTTCATGGCAGGTAAAAATATACCTTCTAAATTGTTACATGTGGATGTGGTGTTCTTTTTCTCATTCTTGTTGCATAGATATAAGTATGATGTAAATGGAAAATATGGAACTTCCTATATGCGAAGTCTTCTAGTGTTGTATAGTCAGAAAGGTATTTGCATGATGCAGACACTATGAAACTAAACATTGCATTTGCGAAGGCAAACGTGTCTATGCTTCTTGCGTATACTTCGGTTCAGCAACGGGCGGAACTCTGTGCATTGCCAATGCTGCATGTGTTCATGCTTCATTTCTTGAATTTTTCTGCATTTAATTCATGTATTTTTTCATGTGTAGTTTAATTACTATTCCTAATAGAAAAATAAGACAATGACTACAATTTTGTAGTATGCTGCCTTCAGATGCTTGTTTCCAAAATGCAAAGATGCGTGCATATTACAGTAGAGGTGGATTTGGTATGGGAAGCAGACAATTGACAGATGAAGAATTGAATTTTCAGTGAGCAGAGCAAGAAAAGTTCACAAACAAAAGAGGAACAGGGCTCATGCAAACTCGTAGAAAAAAAGAACAGTTCCGCAGCTGAAAAAATGATCTTGTGCAAAAGTAAACACTACATTCTGTCTCTAGAGCCTCTCCTTTCGGTTGCCTACTTGCATTCTGTTCACCAGAAGCAGATCCCAGAAATACAGTCTCCAAAAAACCTTACATTCTTGATATGGTGCAAATCTGACAGAATATAGGTTCTTTGTATTTTAAGCTACACGCTTCATATATATTAATTGTGTATATTTGCTTTTCTCTCTTTGATTGATTGCCCTTGTTTCTACCATGTCAAGTTGGACTTCAATGATTGCCTGAGTTACCTTGTGTCGGTTCTGTGTTTTCTCACTTTCTATTGAGATCTATGCTTTTCCTTTGGGTGCTTCCATACATCTTGTTTGCTTACTATCTTTATAACCATAAACTGTCAGATGGAGTGAGTGTTGCATAATGCAAGTTTTTGCACTTCAAGTTGATAATCTCTCTCTCTCTGAATACTATCGTTATAACCATAAACTGTCACGTTGGTCTTCCATCGATTGCTGACTTAGCTATCCTGGTTTTGCCTTTGATTTTGTTCATCTCAAGTGCAGCCGATTACTGTCTTTGGTAGGTGAATTAAAGTTGTCTGGGGCTATAACACCAACTATGTGCACACACCATAGTCACTTTGAAATGCCAACACATCACTCGTGCAAATAGCCAGAATGGGGGCTATAGGGATGGGGTATAGAAGTATGAGAGTTTGGTAAACACAAATTGTTAAGGAAGCTGCTAAAATTGGATGAGCATCATTGCTACGCCTGTTATATTAAAATATTCATAGGTGATCCACTTCCCATTATTTTCATCCTATTTTTAACTGCATAAATTCATACACTTGAATACATGGGTACTTTTTGTTAGATTCACTGGATGAATCTTTAATATGATTTCAAGTATTGCAAGTCAAGAGATGGGCAAAAGTTCCTAGTTCACAGCCCTTCCTGGGTTTGGAATAGACGAGGAAGCAATAATTTTGAAACAATAGTTAATTATTCTCCAGTGGAGATGAATAGAGAGTAATAATTGCAGTCTATGTCCGACAACTCCTGGAACAGACTCAACTGAGTGAAAACCATGAACATGGGTTGTGATTGATTCCCCAACTATAGCTTTAAACTGCAATGCAGATGTGGATGGTTGGAATAATGTATCAGCCAAAAGAATAGTGCCGCTCATGTTGCATAAGCCAGTTGGTGATGGTAATAAGGTCAATGCACTACAATCTAAGTACTTTAGTGCTCTTGCTGGCAATGGTTGACTGGTGTGAACATCTATTGGACAAGTAGACCATCATTGTTTCTTTGATTGTACATATTTCTTGCTTCACTCGTGGGAATCCAATCCCTTGGGAGAGATGGATTTTGTACAGGAGAGGAACTATTGGAAGCAACTCGGCATTCATGGCAAACTTGTACACTTCCATTTCACTGGCTCTAACACAACCATTTCTCTTCTCAGAAGGTCGTAGTTAATTTTGGCGACCAATCTAGCCTATTTTCTTTTCCTCTGGTTGGTCTGTTAGTGGATAATTCAAGTTCTTGTTGTTCAAGATAGAAGCTTTCTCAAACCAGAAAAAACTTGGTATGTAGTTTTTCTGTCTACCAGCTAGACAAAAATTGATGTTCAGAAACAGAGACTGTTATCGTTACTTTTGAACTTGATCCTTGTGCTATCTTATTATTCCAAGATAAGTGATCCATAGACTTTGGTTCCGTTCATTTAGCTGTGACTTAATGATGCAAAGTTAAAGATAGTGTAGAATTTCCCTTACAGACTTTGATCATCTTGTGCTTGCCTTATTGTGAGTGGCACATATGCAGAGATTTAAACGAAGCAGGTGTAACGCTTTTATTTGAGGCTGGCACTGATTCTCTCACTTTTCAACGTACAAGTTAAAGACAGTGTTGATGTTTGGAATTTCCCTGATAGACTGATCATCTTGTGTTTTCCCTATCGTAGGTGGGACATATGCAGAGAAGCATGCTTTAACTTTGAGTCTGGCACTCATTCCCTCTTCCTTTTAAACATATTCAAGCATGCAGAACTTCACAAGTGACGCTATTGAAGAGTTGAGGATCAAACAGTTAGCATATTCAGGAGCACATTCCAATGATCAGATGTAACAATTGACAATTGTCACTTGGTACAAAATTGAAGTATCACGCGTTCTATTGGATTGTTAACTATCTTCTCACTCCTTGTTGTTACAGATACCAGTATGTGCGCTGTTTTAGTGAATGCACACAAACACACGCAGAGACGCATCTATATGCATACATATGTGTGTGAACATATATATATATATATATATATATATATATATATATATATATATATATATATATATATATATATATATATATATATATATATATATACGTAATACACATACACACACAGAGAGAGAAATTCGCAAGAATGGACTTTCATTTTATAAGACATTTGATACACATGCTTTTACAATCCAGGGGTGAAGGGAACACCCATAGATGGAATCCATTTGTTTCCACCTATGAATACATCGACCGTGTAATATATAGCTTCATACACTGTCATGTGAGGATGTGTCCAATTCGCCCTCATTGTTGTGTTGGATCCAAGTCCTCTGTTCCTAAACTCCCCATAGTATGTTGTGAGATGGTTGGTGCTGCCCTGCCATTCTTCCCAGCCAACAGGATCAATAAAACGATCTAGCATTGATTGCATCACTACTGTAACTGCATACGTCTTCCATGGTCGACCCAAATAAATTTTGACATTGCCAATATATGGCACAAGCTCATCAGTATGTAAGATGGTACAGTTTTGAAGGACAATTCCAGTATCATCATCCTTTTTTTCCCTACCTTGAGCAGTAACTGTAATTTCTTGACCTAAAATAGGCCTCCTAAGATATAAAACACAGTTCTGGAATATACTTGCAGCATCTCCAAAGATGAAGTCCACTGTGCCATAGATATGGCAGTCTCGATAAAATTGCTTAGACTTAGTAGCATATAGAGTATCTTGAAATCCTAAAATTCTACAATTATATATGATTGTTCTATCTGCAGACACTCGTAAAGCAACAGCTTGATTTTCTGTTGGCCCAGCTGTATTTTCAATTGTTAAGTTTAAGGCCATGAAGTAAGCTCCATCAACACCTAACGAAAATAAGAATTTATAAAATTCAGAAAAGAATTCAATTGTACCAATAATAGGAACATTGAGTGTGAGATCTTTGCACACAAAGTGTTCGGATCCTCATATTTCCAGAGATCCTAAAATCTCTCCTCTTTTCATTTGGGGGTCTTTGGATAAATTCTTCAATGATTCACTTGATAATGAGAATTCTTGATGATAAGAGTCTTAGAACTTTTTTCATCCAAAATAGTATAATAGTGACACATGTGTTCCGTGCATATGCCAAAACATGATCCTAGCAAAGGAAAATTTATGCTTTCTCAGTTCCTTCCTATCATGTTTTACCATGGATTATGGAATCGATGGATGCGGGGGAATTAAATGTTAACTAAATTAACTAATTTTAACAGTTAGAAACAAAACTTACAGACGGTGCATGTGTCGTAGGTTCTCACACCAGAGGCATTAGATTTTCTCCCACTGATGATGGTATCATCCATTCCATCACCCACCAAGCTTATGTTCTGCTTGTTCACATTGACAGTCTCACTATATTTCCCTTTTCTAATATGTATCGTGTACCTTGAAAAAGTATATGTCGGTGCAGCATCTATGGCTGCTTGAATTGAAGAAAATTGTCCACTCCCATCTTGAGCGACAATCACATCGGTTGCTTTGCTCATTGCCTGAATATCATTTGAGATAAATATCAATGAAAACTCATGGGAGATTATAAAGGCTTCAAAAATCTACCAAATGACCAACCTAATTTGTCTTAACAAAAAAATTCCTAGCATATTTGATAGTGCATATTGCCAGCTTTTTGTTCCAATTTATATCATTTTGTGATCATCTCAATTAGCTGGTTCTAGTTAGCTTAAGAAAAATCTTTGCATCATTTCGGGTTGGACATCGTTTCAATATCAAGGCACCCTTCCTCCTAAGATTGGTAGTTGACATATTTAAACAACACCGGTATGCATGCTATTGAAAATACCCCTACTCAGAGTGCAAAAGGTGTCACAGTACACGTGCTATAAAAAACCTTGGTACCATAAACATGTTCCAACGCTTACTTTTAGTCCAAAACAATTTTCTCTAAAAATCACAAATTATTTTCTAACATCAAACACGGACATACAAATTAATAGCACACTGAAAAATTAACTAATGGGTGTTTATCTATTTGAATGAGTAATTTGATTAGTAGACAAAGAATCATCAAGTAAGAAATAGTTCTTTTATAACAACAACAACAACTAAGCCTTTTCCCATGCTAGACGGGGTCGGCTAAAGAAATAGTTCTTTTATATAAAACAAAATAAAAAAAGATTAGGAACTGAGGAAAGAAGAGATGCTTTAAAAAGTAGATTTTTGAAATGTGGAAAATCTCAAAATTTTGTGAAAAGAACTTTCATATGGATACTGTTTGAAATCATAATAGTTTTTCAACTTTTGCGCCGCCCATCTAAGGTTGACACATCTTCAAAATCAGTTCAGTTTTGTGAGTTCAAAAGTGATTTATGAGAATGGATATATCAGAGATTCTAGAAATGCAACGACTAGTTTAAAATGGTTGGGTTAATATTGTAGTTAGAATTAAGTGTTAACTTGTGTGCTGAAAACTAAGTTCACATAACTTCAAAACCACAGGGCCGGAGATCACTGGTCTAAAGGTGTGCCAGGGCATAAACAAACTGAATAGGCAAAAGAAAAGTGCATTTCCAGATTGTAGAAATGAGTCCAGTGAACTAGCAGAAAATTGAAAGCATGAGCAGACATAATGTAGCTAAGTTTCTTGAATTTAAATTGCATACTGAATTTTTTGAAGCTACTGGAAAGCATTATGCAAATCATGTATACGTCAAACGATTACAGCACTATATAGTTTGAGTTAAGGTAGTGTCAATTTAATGACAGAATTCTAGTTCTTAATAACCAGTTTCATGTAAAATAGAAGTACTTGTTCAAAGTAAAAAATATGATTCACATAGGATATTTTGTTAACTTGAATCAGAAAACAACTGAAAATGAGGAAGAATATGACGATCATTGTCACAAAGAACAACAGAATTGTAAGGCAAGGACAGAACGATAAACATACCAAGTACATTAATACAGAAACTAGCAAGATGAACCTTGTTGCCATATTCAATCGGGAAACAGGTAAAGTAAAGTTTTGCGTTGAAGACTTTATATAGTGAAATCGTATTAGTTTAATTTTGACTAAGAGCTTCATTTACGATAGATTAATTTTAATTGATATTAATGGTCCATCGACAATAGCAAAAAATGAAACCGATTTGCAGTATAAATCAGTAACGTTATTAAAAATAGTGATTATAGTAGTCATTTTTGTATACAAACTAATTCTCAGTGTCGCAGATGATAGTTTTAGTGAATGACAGTTTCCGTGAAGAAAAAAGAGAGACATTTTAAGACTTAGTTCTGATAATCATTCTCTGCGTTGTATGGCGTCCATGCAAGAACAGGGAAAATGAGAGAGACAGTTACCTGCTTGTGGAGGAGGGCTGCGTGGACACCGGTAGTCTTCCCTCAAACACACACACAATGGGAAGTTCGTTGAATAGTTTAGTTTGAAACATGATGTTTTAAAAGATTGCATAATGGGGTTCAAATTGACAAATATTACATGCCTCCTTTGTTTCTATAGAAAGATTATCTTAGTATTCAGCGGTCAGTCGACACGAACTCGGCACGACAACACAGAGAGACGAACTGTCAGGTGGTGCTTGTAATCAGGTATTGTATCGTGTCAGAAATTTGCAGTCCTATGTATATGCTCAAAGTAATTTAATATTTCATGACAAAAAAAGCTAAATTAAAGTCTTACATTGTAAACTTAGAAATAATGGTAATTTAAAATTGCAGTCCATGGTGTTTCTTTGATAACGACGCACTTCTTAACAAGGGATAACACAAAACCGTCAGCTTCCCAATTAGGAACTCCTTTACGCGTTCCATCAATCACCTCTTTATATATAAAATTAAAATTAAAGTCTCTCTCTCTCTCTCTCTCTCTCTCTCTATATATATATATATATAGAGAGAGAGAGAGAGAGAGAGAGAGACCTGAGCGGCACACATTGCGTTGGTATGGTGCTCATTGAATACAAAGGTGACACACACTGGTGCCAAACAGAAACCTGGGCCTGCAAGCCCCTTGTGTGGATATCAACCCATCCCCGCCCACTACGGTGGAATCTGGCTCCTCCCTTCAGTGCATGCACACACACGCACATAGATGTGTATGTGTTTTTATGTATCTATGTATCGCAAAATAGTATATATGTAATGTCTACACTATGGTTCCAAGGCTTTTCTCTAAACAGATTATAGTGGTTATGACACAGACAGATACCATGTAGGGACCCATGAACGAACTATGGAACAAAATGATCATATGAAAGATGCGGTTGATGAATCCAAAGAAATAAGATTAATAAAGAAACTGGTCATGATAGCTTTCGAACTCCATGGGATGTGCAATTCACTTTGAACCAGTGTTGTGCGTATTGATCCGGATTGTATTGTATTCGTATCAATAGAAATTTTGATACAATACAAAGTCTATATCGGATTAGGTAAATATGTTGCAATGTATTGCATTTACACACAGTGTGGAGGGAGATTTTACCGCTTTGACTTGTGAAACTACATTTTTTTTCGACAGCAGTTCATGTTTTGATATATAAACCTTGATAATATTTAATAGTTATTTGCATGAAACAGACGATAACATCAAAACAGACGAGTGAAAGAGAAGGCAAAAGAGTGGTCATGTCCTGACAAGAATTTCTATCCATTTCATGCAAAACGATCATCATCCTGGGAGCTGACAAGATGCAGAATATTTGAAACTTTGAAAATTTTAGCAGAGACGTAATAGGAAGGCGAGGAGTTTGGCGAATTTCATGTTGAAGAAGTGGAGCTGGCATCAAGGTTTAAGGTAGGATCTACAATATCCTGATTCAGTCATGATCCTTGATCCAAGGAGCCTCAGTCAAAACCCATCAACTTGGATTAGTGGTCCGGTGTAAATTAAATCAATGTTTAGAATGTCTTCAAGATTCCTTGAGCATTCTTTCCATGCCTTAATGTCGTCTCGTCTCGTATCATATCATACACTAATAAGCTTACCAAGCCTCAATGGTATTGATTACGTACAAAAATCATCTCCAATGATCTTTAGGTTTAATTTCATGGTTCTGCACAACAGCACCATTTAAGAGATGACTACTAAATCAAAACTTCTCTCTTCCATGCAGCAGTAGAAGTTGATGTTGGTGATAGTTTTTCTTCACCTTCATTTGTTTTGGTGTATCATTGCACTACAGATCTCTTTGAGAAACTTGTTCATGGGATGGCAATTGAACATTTAATGTTTTCAAAAAGTAACAACCAAGTGAGGCATTATTAGATTTGACACACGCGAAAACAGGACTCTAAGCATGAACTGCTGAAAATATAGCACCCAACACAGAAGCCCCACAAGAACACGACTGCAGATTCAGGTCCACCAGAAATTAACACGACACGAGCACGCCAAACGACGAAGTTGCCGCCTCTATATACGTGACTGCGAGTGGGTCCCATCACAGTAAGTCCAAAATTCCTCAAGTAATAAAACAAATAAAATAACCCCCAATTGGGAAGACTCGGTGACGAAAGCCCTTCTTCATCTTCTTCAAAGGCACCCCCCTCTTTCTCTCTCTCACACACGCACATGGTTGCCACTCTCAGACACTCGTTCACAAACTCACTGCCCATCTCAAACCCTAATCTTAATGTAGCTAAGTTTCTTGAATTTAAATTGCATACTGAATATTTTGAAGCTATTGGAAAGCTTTTATGCAAATCATGTATACGTCAAACCACGTCACCGTGTCCGTTGATCCCTCCGTCAAGCCCGGACGCGTCGCCATCTCCGCCGTCCACGGTGCGCCCCGGCTATTTCTCGACCCGCTTCACAACTGCGTCGGTATCGCTGCGATCGCCGCGCTACGTGCGCTCGGCGTCCGCTCGGTCGGTCTTTCGCTCTCTCTGAAAAGGGACTCCCGCTAGGTTCTGGGCTCGGATCGAGTGCGGCCAGTGCTGCCGCGGCTGCGTTCGCCGTGAACACCCTTTTCAACGGGCGACTTTCCGGCACCGACCTCATCGTTGCTGGGCTGGAGTCCTAGGCGAAGGTCAGTGGCCGCCACGCGGATAACATTTCTCCGTCGATCCTCGGCGGCTTCGTGCTCGTCCTCCGACCTGTTATATATATACACACATATGTACACATACATATGTGTATGTTTGCATGTATGTACTCTTTAATCACCTACTCATATGGCTTCTCTTGAATCACCTACTTACTGACTCCATACTCTCAATTCTCTTATCATAATTCAATTTAAATTCAACCCGACTTATCAAAACCCTTTTTCTGAAAGTTTTACCCCTAAAAGAAAAAGGACCTAAAATTATACTCATCCCGCTAAAATTTGGTAGATGGATTCTTGGTAGGCAATGAGCTTATCTTATAATCAACTTAATTTAAATATTTAAATCTGCAAGAAATTCAAGGAATGTGTGGTGGTTTGGCACTACTTCTCCTTAAGTAAGGCCTCCTGTTCAATTCTCAAAGAGCTTCGCCCCTAATGCGGCCGACCCTGCTAGAAGCAGAGATTGATTGTCCTCTTTGGTGGGGCTTCTGATGAATCAAATCCAAATTCAAAGTCCTTTTAGTCGGATGACATGACTTGAGTTCCTCAATTTCTTGTGGATTAGCAGTATCATAAAGCTTTTGTATCAATTTTTGTCCTCGTTGCCTGGATGGGGAACGGAAGAAGCTGAGCTACTCGAGTTGCCTTGTGCTTGACGAATTCAAATAAAAAAAATAAACCAGGCTCAAGTTATTGTAAAGGAAAAGGAAGTCATCTAATATGAGCTAGAGTTCCAACTTAGCTCGATTGACTTTCCATGCAAAAGCTCGAATTGATTTCGTACATCATCTTATTTGGCAAAGTTAAGTTCCAATGCGACCAAAAGGCTAGAGCGAGTTTGGGGAATATATAAATAAATATATGTTTAATATATAATGATATATATTCAAACATATTTATGCTTAAATCTACTCAAACATCTTTAGTGTTACGATCAATAATAGATATCTAAAATTAAAAAGTGTTGTAATATTTACATTAAATGTGAAGAATGAATAATGATATAATTAGCTTTTTAAATTCAAATCTCCATAGTTGGTTTGAGAAGATTGATGGTTTAGGTGAAAAAACAATGTCTTTCTTTCTACCTTTGCTCTTTTCACCTCGATCATTGATCTTTTATCCTTTGCTTTTATGATCTACATCATTCATCTTTTTTGTCTACCCAGATCAACATTGATGCTCCATTGAGAGTCTAGCAACTCTCTCTCTCTCTCGCTATTCACATATGTATATGTATATATATATATATATATATATATATATATATTATACACATGTACATATAGAGAATCTAGATTTAGGGATTCAACATGGTGAATATTTGAATTAAAGAAGTAAATACTATTTGAAGGTTGCATTTAAACCATTCATGTTTGTGGTTCTCTATCTTGGTGGATTCCACCAATCTATACTCTCTTTCTTGTATGCACACATATATAATCTAAATTTAAGGAACTCATATGAATAGAGAACCATAAGAAACTCATCACAACCATTCGATCATTGAGATAAACGGTTGATATGATAAAATGAAAAGCATAAATGCAACCTAGAAAAAGGTATTTACTTTTTTATTCAAATCGGCAACATTAATTATGTCAATCAAACGGTGAAGATGATTGGATCCTCGTGATTCTCTATCTTATGGGTTCCCTAAATCTAGATTCTCTCTCTCAATATATATATATAATAAAGTTGGTAGAACCCCATTTTGACTAGGCTCCCTTTCTATATAAATGATTGGGATTTGCTAGACTCTATGCTAAACCATCCTTATTAATCTGGATTGTCAGATTTGATAGATAAATGACATAGACGAAAAAAGCAAAAAAATAAATAATATACTATACACTTTTTTAATTATATTTTACTTTTTAATCTATATCATCCATTTCTCCAGTCCGAGAGTGATGAATGGTCTAAATAAATCAAATTTAGCGACTCTCACCCACTCTCACTCTCCCTATGTATTAGTGTATGGATCTTGAAAATAGAACCAAATACGAAACCGGGAAGTGGCCTCACCCTCACCCGAGCTGATTACCAATTGCCACCCCAGTCTAGCTTGGTACTTCTTGGAGCAAGACTATTGGGGATGAGACCCGATCCGAATCCAAACGGCATGAGGGCTATGGTGGGGGGCCCTGACGTAGGAAGTGCGAATCTCCGAATGAACCAAATGTATCACCGAGAACAATCGCACCCTCTGAAAGCAAGGTAGAAAGATATTTTCAAATATGCACAACCACCTAGTTCATCATATTCCATAAACACCCTAAATCTTTTCAGATAATGACAGAATAAATCAAATTGCAAATTATATTCCTGCCCAAATGAACCAAATGTAGCACAGAGAACAATAGCTTAGCCGGCTAGTTGATCAGCTCACAAGTTTAGTCCCGTCCGGCTTCCCCATTGTACCCAAGAAAAGCAACCAGCATAAAGCTGGTAAACGAGCCAAGCTGCTCATGGTTCGACTTGAGGTGAGCTTAATTAAGTTCATGTTTGGTTCTCAAGCGAACACAAACTCGGTTGATTCAGCTCAGCTTGTATAGGCTTACTTAGTTAAATATATTGGAAATTTGTGTTTGGTTTGACTTAGCTTATGTAAGCTTGTTTATGCTCAAATTAAGCTAGAAAACCATGGATAACTATCACATAGTCCCACGTTAAAATCTTTCAATAGGTCACTTGGTTAGTGGGTCAACTCACAAGTTGAAGATCATGAGTTTGGTACCTGGGGCATGCATTTGCTTTTGGCCTCCCCATTTGTACCCAAAAAAAACTTTCAATTCACAAAATGATATATTAAAGTATGATTTGACTTCATTTTTAGGTTACAAGATGAACCTTCTTGCCATATTCAATCGGGAATCAGGTAAAGTAAAGTTTTGCGTTGAAGACTTTATATACTGAAATCGTATTAGTTTAATTGTGATTAAGAGCTTCATTTACGATAGATTAATTTTAATTGATATTAATGGTCCATCGACAATAGCAAAAAATGAAACCGATTTGCAGTATAAATCAGTAACGTTATTAAAAATATTGATTATAGTAGTCACTTTTGTATACAAACTATAGTTTTAGTGAATGACAGTTTCCGTGAAGAAACAAGAGAGACATTTTAAGACTTAGTTCTGATAATCATTCTCCGCGTTGTGACTTGGACATACCACAAACCCATATACCTCTTACCCTCTCCATCTATGAATGACACAGCCTCTGTATGCTTCCCTTCACTTTCAGGATTCCAAGCCCGTTACACTACAGACTTGATGTATCATTCTTGGCAAGTTCAATGCATGCAGCATATCTTTGAAAAGCAGCTGAAAAGGTTATTTTCATCAGCTTCTTCTTGATGAAAGTATAGGTACTAGTATTAGCTTGACAAAGCTCACCAACTCACCAAACATTAATTTTGATGGACGAATATAAATGAATAAAGTCAAAAAGACTCTTAAACATACAAAAGTTAGTAAATCTATAGGATGAGATAGTATTCCTCTAGATATATATGAAAAGTTCTAGGAGAAACAAATATCACTTGACTCACAAAAGACAGAAGAATTGAGAAAGACCACAGTTATATATATATATATATAAGAACAACAGAGATATTCAGAATTATACACTCATGCCAAAAGTACATAAAAATATTTTCTTACCTTCCCACATGCCTTTTACATGCACAACAGTAATCACTCCCTCTAGGCAGCTTATTGTCAAGAGCAACAGAATATGGAAATGACAGGTTCAATGATTCAAAATAGGTCATCACCATAGTCTACTCGGAAGGCACTTTTCCTATGCGGTTCACAAAGAAAACGTTCAATTTAAATGTACACACAAAGAGAATCATGAAATGGTTGCTTCATCTTTCTATGAGCACCAAAAAAAGGAGAAACAGGGTGGTGGTTTTCCCTGTGGCGGATGTCAGCGTACATGACCTTAGCTGTTAATCAGCACAAAGGTTTCATGGTTTTCCTAGTATCAATATTACGCTCGATTGTACTGTTTCCAAGTACGTCACAATAGTAAAAGAAAGAGAAGAAAAAACGCCCGAGTGGTTCAGAGTTTGCATCAAGATTATGGTTTCAACATTAATAGGCAGAGCAATGGTGCTCATCCCTATAGTTTGTGCACATAGATGGTGTTATAGTCCCAGAGCACTTGAGATGAACAAAATCAAAGGCAAAACCAGGATAGCTAAGTTAGCAATCGATGGAAGACCAACGTGACAGTTTATGGTTATAAAGATAGTATTCAGAGAGAGAGAGATGATCAACTTGTGCAAAAACTTGCATTATGCAACACTCACTCCATCCGACAATTTATGGTTATAAAGATAGTATTGAGGGAAACTACTAATAGCAAACAGAGTGGATGGAGGACCCAAAGGAAAAGCATAGATTTCAATAGAAAACGAGAGAACACAGAGGCAATCATTGAAGTCCAACTTGACATGGTACAAACAAGGGCAATCAATCAAAGAGAAAGCAAATATACACAATACACAATTAATATATATGAAGCGCTTAGCCTTAAAATACAAAGAACCTACATTCTGTCAAATTCGCACCATATCAAGAATGTAAAGTTTTTGGAGACTGCAGAACCGTTCTTTTTCTCTACGAGTTTGCATGAATCCTGTTCCTCTTTTGTTTGTGAAATTTTTCTTGCTCTGCTCACTGAAAATTCAATTCGTCATCTACCCATACCAAATCCATCTCTACTGTAATATACGCGCATCTTTGCATTTTGGAAACAAGCATATGAAGAAAGCATACTACACAATTGTAGAGTCACTGCCTTATTTTTCTTTTAGAAATAGTAATAAAACTACACATGATAAAATACAGAATACATGAATTAAATGCAGAAAAAATCAAGAAAGGAAGCATGAACACATGAAGCATTCGCAATGCACAGAGTTCCACCCATTGCTGAACCGATGTATATGCAAGAAGCATATAGAGGTTTACCTTCGCAAATGCAATGTTTAGTTTCATAGTGTCTGCATCTATGCAACGAACCTTTCTGATTATACAACACTAGCAAACTCGGCATATAGGAAATCACATCTTTGCCATTTACATCATATGCCTACGCAACGAGAATGAAAAACACACCACATCCACATATAACAATTGGAATCCACTTTCTTGTCCAGTTTTTCGAAGGTATAATTTTACCTGCCATGAGATTGCCAAGAATGATACATCAAGTCTGTAGTATAACTGGCAAGGAATCTTGAAAGTGAAGGGGAACATATGGAGGCTGTCTCATTCACAAAGGGAGAGGGTAAGAGGTATATGGGTTGGTGGTATGGCTCTTCTTTGCAACTGTATGACTAAGTTCTGCTCTTTAGTCTATTTGCGGTGAGTTCTATCAAATCAAAATAAGTCTGACTACTCTAATGGTGTGCCATGCAACAAGATGTAAACATGTTAGAAAACACAAAATGTTCCATTATGATACTTGGACTCAGCCTAGCGAGCAATTCGTGGGTGTACATCTAGCGATCTACCAGTATGTTTGTTTTAACTCTAGCGTACAATCATCCTGCAGAATAAATGTTATTTGTTAAGTATGTGTGCTTCACGAGATCTTCCGAGTACTTCAACCACAGGGTGACGCATATTTTAATGATGTTGAATGGAACCAGCAACTTCCTATGTGTAAAATGCACATATGCTGCAGATTCTTTTTCTAAAGAAGTTCTCAGTTTGGTAATGAACGCATATAAAAGCTACCAGCCCAACAACACAAAGGTTAGGGAAGCAAGCCCATAAAGAATCAAGACAGGGCATACCCTACGAAATATTGATGTTTTCCTTTTGTGCTAATTTTGATTGCCAATGAGCTGAACTTAGATAGCCTGAACATATTTACTCAAAGAAAATATCAGAAAGCTTCCCAAAAGGTGTTCAGTTTACATGATTCAATGAACTCATTTTGAAAGAAAATTAATAGAAGAAATAATGTTGGACTTGAGTTCTTGTAGATGTCATGGTTCTTGGGTAGTTGTTACATGAGAGATCAAATTTAATACTTGAAAAAAAAAAGTTAGGATAGCACTATTCTTTGAGGTGTTATAACATTTAGTTTTGTTTACTACAATCGGTATCAAATAACCACCGAATACGATGAACCTTGTAAAACACCTTTAGGATACAACAAAGACCCTCGGTTCATCTTACACAAATACAATTAAGTCATAAACAAACCGGCAAAGCTGCAAACCTAATTAGCACTACAATTGGACTTGTAAGCTCTCTTGAAAACTAAGTAGGAATGAACTCACACAATGACATAAAAGTTATATGAATCTTCTTTACAATACCATTATATATAGACATCGTGAAGATGTAATCATGATACGCTACTAATGAGCATAATTACCACTCAAAAAAATGACTCTTAATACCATAACATGAATGCTTAATACTCAAGAGTTACAACTACTTCATGTGCTACTAATGAGCACAATTATCTTGAGACCAAAATATAGCTGGAAAATATTCAAGTGCTTCGGGTGGCTCTTAATACTATAAACATGGTTGAAAATGCGAATAAGTTTTAACCACTACATGTGTCACTAATGAACATAATTATTACTTATATAGATCGTAATATCACAAGCATGATTAAAAAGTAAAAATGCTAATAAGTTTCACTTGGATAATGACTAGTCTTTTCACAATGATAATATCAACCCTTCTTTTTTTTGGCTTGGCGTTCCTACCATGGTTTCCTTGAGCTACTCAAGGTGTTAAGCAATGCAGGCATCGTACCCAATCCTTTAGTTATAATGTTGTTATCCACGGGCTCAGCACCCATCAGAAATGGCTGCCAGGGCCGATGGCAGACTAAAATAGCCACAGCAGCATAATCAATGGGTATTGTGAGAAAGGGGATTTGACGAGAGCCGTGTCCTTACATGATAGATCAATTGAAATTTCGGATAGATCAATTGTAGAAACCCGAGGACCAAGATTTCTTCATTTGTTGTATACTTTCATATACCATAACTTGTCCTTGTACCTTTCATAAAACTCGTACGACCTTCCTACCATTGGCTACCGATGAGTTTGTTTTTAATAGGTGTTAAAAACATATATAAAACTTATTTAGTGGCGGTTTAAAACCGCCGATTTCGATTCTTCTCTCGGTTTCAGGTCAGTTTTGGATACCATGATGCGTAATCGAAGAGATCCTTGATTTCAGTTACGGTTCAGGTATTAGTTTGATCGGTTCCGCCGATGATACGGTTTCGGTTCAAATCGGCTATATCTACAGGGCATAACTTGCTGACCCTCACCAACGGCGG
Source organism: Brasenia schreberi (assembly GCA_036023115.1). Taxonomy (NCBI): domain Eukaryota; kingdom Viridiplantae; phylum Streptophyta; class Magnoliopsida; order Nymphaeales; family Cabombaceae; genus Brasenia; species Brasenia schreberi. The sequence continues at coordinate 18,333,097 of JAYKKT010000073.1, read as the reverse complement.
ATCTACATGGAAGAGTGGGGGTGGCAGCCGGCTCTCCTAAAAATTTGAAATTTTACAGTGTTTACGGTGAATATATGGTTGAGATTAATGCTTTTTTTTTTCTTTTATAGAAAAAAGATACAATTTTACTGATCTCCTTTGCATCACCGGTCTCAAGCTTAAATAAAAGAAGAAGGTTGCATTAGTATTTCAATATGCAGTGTAAAACTTTATCTGGCTTTTTAAATTTTATATATTATGATAGAGCTTTGTTAAAACAAAGAATCTTTCACCGTATGAGAAAAAGCTTAGTTGTTGTTGTATAGAGAAAAGTTGCCCTTGGAAAAAGAAATGATATGGAAAACGAATCCAAGCCCATGATCTTCCTTCTCTCAAGCAGGGTAAACGTATTCATTTTCTCCAACGCTTACAAAATGACCCTATGCTTCAATATGGACCGTCGAAGTTTTTGCCCCTCAAGCTGGATCCTCGGACCTCTGGCTATATAAAGCATCCCTCTCCATGGCAATTTTTTCTTCGTAAGCCGTTTTGTTCCTTGAGCGGGCGAAACTTTGCGCCCTCGCCTCCTTTCTCTTTGTATTCCTTTGTTCCTCCTAGCCTCTTTATTTTTCTCCTCTTCGTCCGTTTGTTAGACCCTCCTGAGGGTACGGAATCGTTGGTTTTCATCTGGATCGGATCCGGTGGTTCTGGGGTTAGGGTTCGTGCTGATTCTGCGAACCCTAGATTTCTCGGTGGTCTCTCGGCGCTTGTTTTCTTCGCAACTTGCACTGAGAACTGAGCGAGATTCCAAGTGCAACGATCTTGTTTTATTTTTCTCTCGTTGCGGTGGTTCCTTTCAGCCTTGCGGAGCGAAAATTAAGTCAAGAAAAGGGGCTTTGGTGGATAACCTTAGTTTTCTGCGTCGCCTTCCTTTTCGGGTTTATGTGTAGATTCTTCTTGTGGGTTCTGTTGAGAAGTTGCGATCTTGGAAGTAAATTTTCATCGTTTTATTTCTTCTTTTTTTTCTTTTTGAGGTCGTTTAGATGAACGAGAAGGGTCATCAGATGATGAATCGGGGCTATGGAGCCTGGCAAGGAGGCGGAGGCATGGGCGGTGGAGGGATGAGCGGAGCTGGTGGATTTCTGGGCCCCGTTCGCCCAAATTGGAAATCTAAGAAAGCAGACAAGTGGCGGAAGGCGAACGAAGCTGCTGGTGCTGCACAGCAGCAGGGCCCTAACTCGTACAAACCGCCTACTCTTCATGAATTGCAATCGCAGAACCGGCTCAAGGCAAGGCGATTCTATCCTAAGAGAAGGGTCAACCGATTCGCTCCATTTGCTCCACGTAACACCACGTCGTTCATTATCCGTGCAAAGAAATCAGGGGGGATCCCATCACAGCCATCTCCATACCCGGTGACACCTGCAATCCTTCCGACTCCTGTTTTATCGCCTTCCAGGGAGGGTTTGATCGACATGGCGAAGGAAGAGTGGGGTGTCGATGGGTACGGCTCCATGAATGGGTTGATCCGGCTGCGGTCACCGGGCAATGGGGAGAATCAAGACGAGACAGGAATGTCAAGCGATAGCGAGAGTGATGTGGAGGAGCATGTAGAGGTGGAGCGACGGCTTGACCACGATCTGAGCCGATTCGAAATGATCTATCCATCTGTACCGGGCGGTGATGAGTCGCGATACGAGCACGAATTGGAGAGAAGAGTTGATGATCAGGACGCTCACATTGCCCATCTGGAGGAGGAGAATCTGACGCTCAAGGAGCGGTTGTTCTTGATGGAGCAGGAGATCATGGAGTTGAGACGCAGGCTGAGGAGTCTCGAGACCGATCGAGGCGAGGTGAATGAAGTTAACGAAGTTGAGGGTGGTGGTGACGTCTGTTCAGAGAAGAGTGTTGGGGATGGAGAACAAGGGGTAGAGGTAGAGACGTCAAGTGCTGAGGTGGTGGTTGAAGCATCGCGGCCGGACAACGAGGGGAGGACGTCAACGGTGGAGATGGAGGCTGAGGCGCAGGCACCCGTGCCGGAGACGGAGATGGCCGCATCACGTGCATGTGAGTAAAGTAACACGATGACAACCAAATTTTTGTACATATAGTTAGGAGAAGCAGCTAAACAATCTGATTTTATGCGATGAGCCTTTGGTGTGTATTATGGCTACCTTGCTTTCCTTATTTTACGTTTTCGCCTTCTTTCTCTGCTTGAAGTTCTATATTTTGCAGAATCTGGTACTCGAGACCTGGTTTTATATGAATTAAGGTTCTTTTCCTGCCATTTTGGGTGAATCTGAACCTGATTTCTTTTAAATTTTAGTTTTGCATTATACTGTATTGTTTCGTGCGGGCGTTTGTTATAGTTTATAATTTGTTGTTAGAAACTGATGTTCCTTAGACGATGATTTGGGGCAAGATGGGAGCACGGAATCATCACTTTAAAACTTTGTTTCTTACAATGGCAATGGGAAAGGATGGATTCCGGCGTGGTAATCGGTTGCTTCTGCGCATAGATGAGTGGACTTTATGCAAGATTAGATTAACAATTGAGATCCTTTGTTAATGGCTGCGGCAGAGCGTTCCTCGAGTCGAGAGGCGACGAATAAGGATTATCTATGATGTTGGTGACAAGAATTAATCTGGAAACGGCTAATGCTGAGGATTGAAATGGTGTCCATCGATCTGGTTTGATTATGCTCCTCGGAATTAAGTGGGAGCATGTTCTCGCGGTCAGGGATCACACTTCGGCTTGATTATACTCCTCGGAATTAAGTGGGAGCATGTCCTCGCGGTCAGGGATCACAGTTTGGCTTGATCATGCACCTCTGAATTAAGTGGGAGCATGTCAGGTCATGGATCACAGTTGCATGGCTGGTCCCAAGCCGGGATAAAGGAGGCGGCTTGGGTGAGGCTGTCGGCGTAAAACTTTATAATTAATTTAATTTACGATAGAAAAAAAATCTATATAGTTGACTTCATCTTCGATGGGAAAAAGCTTAGTAGTTGTTTCTCCTCGTGGTCAACACACGTACCGATTCACGTCGGAGTGGACATAGAATCTGCTGGACTCGATCAGAGGTAATTAATGTACTTATTTCGATCCTTCTTTGATTCTGTAGTTCACATTAGATCATCTATATTTTCTTGTTTCTTTTACGATGAGTTTTATGCTTGCAGTTGCTTTGTAAGATACATAGACGGAGAGCAGGACTAGACGACCCGGGTTTAGGTGGCTCTTTGGAGTTCATATAAAATAGGGGGAGAAAATCGGAGAAACAATCTTGCAGCCTTAGATTTTGGCCGGCGACTCCAGTCCATTGCCATTTTATTCTTGTGGCTCGAAGGACGCTCCAGTTTTGTTTGGGGAAACAGAGACCTTGAAGAGGTGGAGACTTAGCTGGGTTCGTCTTCTGATTCAGGAAGTTGACTTGGGTTCAGATTTAACGCAAGGGTACGAAGTGTGGTATTGGCAGTTTCAGGGTTGGAGTCTGTGCTGAGAGCCATTATATATATATAACTAAGTAGCCAACCAAGTAACTCACTACCTCAGCAGGCGAGGGCTTTGTCTCTATTCTAAAAGTCGAATTAGGTGGTCTCTGACGCCACTTCTTTCTGTAAAGGTTGGGAATGGTTAAAAATGGCTGCTTATGTTTGTTAAATTTCTGTTTCTGTAATTTCACCAACTCGGGTGCGGTGAGTTTGCTGTTCAGGGTTAGTTGGAGGTCGGCTAAAGGCACTATTCCAAACGAACAAAGCCTTACCAATTTAATTGGCGAAGAAAGTCCGGCATGATTGGTGACTCAATAAGAAGCCGACACCGTGGGATTTCTTCTCTAGATAGGAGTTACGCACAGAGCCTTCCAGTTAGAGAGGTCGTTTTCCGTCTGACCTTAGGTTGTCAACAACAAAAAAATTCCTAGGGCGTGGCTAGTCAATCATCTTAGGCGTTTTTCTTCTGTACCTTGTTATTCAGAAAGAAACCTCTCTTTTATAATGTATATATATTTTCCGCTAATGCAAACGACCTAGAGGCAGACGTCAATGGCACCGCCCCTGGGTCATTGAATTCAGCTACAGTTTCGTCCGTCTAATTCCGTAAAGTAGGTTTAAGATTGGGTCTTGTCAAATAGCGCGTGCGTGTTGTACCTCGCGTCCTTTCCAAGGGTTGTCCTCATATTTTATATATATAATATGAGGACAACCCTTAAAAAGGACGTGAGGTACGTCTATTACATTTAAACAACACGCAACATCCATCGTCTAACGCTGGACCTAACACCTAGTTTTCTTTTATCCTTTCCTGGAAAACACACCCATCTCATCTCTAGCCAGTGTTTATTTTTTACAGGACCCAATCTCAAACCTACTGTAAGGAATTAGCTGGATGAAACTGTAGCTGAATTCAATATGACCCGGGGGCGGTGCCATTGACGTCTGCCTCAAGGTGGTTTGCATTAGCGGAATATCTTCTTTAATTTGAGAAGAGCTCTTGCTTGACAATCCTAGAAATGTCTAGTGCCTCACTGGCTCGATCGAGGTTTTTGACAGGAATGTGTTTTTCTTCTGATCGCATGGGGTTATTCAAGAGCACGTTAAGATTTGAAAGTCTCAAGTTCGACACGGGGCGGTATGTCTGCTTAATCCCAGCCTGCCGACCCTAAAAAGAAAAGAACAGCCCATGCAAAGGAAAGGCCACAAATGACAAAAACCAACTAAAAGTTGCTAACTTCTGCACTCAAGAGGATTAGCTCGCCTGTCAGGGCACTCGACTCACAAGATGCTGGTCGTGACTCAATTTTCAGGGCGTGCATTCCTGGCTTCAGCCTCCCCATTGTAACCGTCAAAAGAAATTGTGATCTCCTCATAAAAGGAAATTAAAAACTCCATCCAACAATCATCATGTTCAAACAAAGGTGCAAGAGTTTTCACATATTCCAAATAAATCGGAACAAAGGTAAAGTATTTGCAAAAAAACAGAATAGGGGAATAAAGAGAATTCATTAATAACATTTACAAATACAAGATAAACTAATTTTCCAAGGAAAAGAAATCCAAAATAGAAAATTAACAATGAAATAGCAGCCCATTGACATGATCTAATATGGCAAAGAAACCAATAAAATGATTCTTCAGTTTTTGGCAGGGTAGAATGAAACAACTTGCATAGAGACCATGTGGTCTGAATTATAGACAGGACAATTTATTTAGTTGGAAGAAACCATAAAGGGAGAATAGCATGAGAATCTATCTGAACAATCCATGCTCTGCTATGCACAAGAAAACGGACGTGCCAAGAACAAACTTGTGCAGCCCATGGAGTGCAAAAAGTAATTACAGCATATACCCTACGTAGCAACAACCCATCCCAGTGTCATAATGATTTGAATAGATGGAACCTGAATCTGAGGCAAATAGCGAACACCCATCTCCAGAACCGCATCCTGAGAAACAGGACAGTGAGCTATTGCACTAAACCTAATCAAATTGTGTGTATGTGTGTGAGAGAGACAGAGAGATGAAGGTGAATATGAAGAAACTTGAACCGTTCAAGAAGATAGACCCAGCTATAGGTTGATGAAGATGTCATGATCATCTGTCAGAAAATTTTTCCATCAACATCCAATTCGAAATTGCAGATTTTCCTCCAAGTCAACACAGTACTGCAGCAGGCAGAAGGACGCTTTCTATTAACAAGAGATGTCAAACCGATGGACATAAAGTTAATTTTATGAGAAAACAATAGCGTCCAAGTGTAGCTATAGAATCTTCAATCACCTTAAAGGTGGAAATTATGCACTTACCATTTTGATACCAAAAAAAAAGAAACAGATGCCTTAACCAGTTGTATTGTCACCTGAAGGCGTTAATGAGTTTTCTGGTGAAAGATGAATTTGGCAATCTAAGCATAATATATGGGTTCATGATGAATTCAATTTCCATACATTGAGTTCCAAATTCAGGTAGATATATTGACCAATTTGATGTCAATGGTTAGTGATTGCATTCAAAAAGTCCCCATCAATGAAGGACTTTAACATCATATATAGGAATTAGGGAAGCTACACCTTAGTGAGATCTTCTAGCAAGGATGCCAATAAATTACACAAAGTTCTCTGTAAGACGTTAGTAACTATACTACAATAATAACAACAACAACAACTAAGCCTTTTCCCATGCTAGACAGGGTTGGCTAAATGGATTCTTTATTTCCACAGAGCCCTATCATGTGCCATGTTAGCAGTTAACTCACAATAAGCTAGATCATTCTTTATTGTTTCTTTCCAACACTTTTGTGGTCATCCTCTACCTCTTATAATACTTTCAAAATCTAGTTTTTCATACTTTCTTATAGGTTTCTTTCTATATGTTCAAACTACCTTAAATGATATTCTCTCAATGTATCCTCTATTGGTGTCACACGTAATTTATTTCTAATAACCTCATTATGTGTAGTCTTTTCTTGTATGACCACTCATCCATCCCAACATCTTCATTTATGTCACAGACATCTTTTGTATATATTGATAATTAACTGCCCAACACTCAACCATAAAACATCGCAGGTCTAATTGATAAACAACAACAATAACTAAGCCTTTTCCCATACTAGATGGGGTCGGCTACATGGATTCTTTGTTTCCACAGAGCCCTATCATGTGTCACATTAGCAGTTAACTCACAATAACCTAGATCATTCTTTATTGTTTCTTTTCAACACTTTTGTGGTCGTCCTCCACCTCTTTTAATACTTTCCAAATTTAGTTTTTCATACCTTCTTCTTCTTCTGATCTTCTTTCTTTTCTTGTATGACCACTCATCCACCTCAACATCTTCATTTCTGTCACAGACATCTTTTGTACATGTTGATGGTTAACTGCTCAACACTCAAAACCATAAAACATGTCAGGTTTAATTGTTACTCTATAATATTTACCTTTTAACTTTAATGGTATCTTCTTATCACAAAGAATACTTTATGCTCCTCTCCATTTTAACCAACCAACATTAATTCTATGCATAACATCTTCATCAATTTTTCCATCACTCTGAAAAATTGACCCTAGGTATTTAAAACTTTCCTTTTCAGGGATGCAATGTGTGTCAATTTTAATTTCTATGCCCTCTGAAGTAACCAAATGATCAAACTTACATTCCATATATTTTGTCTTTGTTCTACTAATCGAAGGCCTTTGCTTTCTAATGCTTCTCTCCATAGTTCCAATTTTCTATTTTTTTCCTTAGACTCTTTCACTAACACAATGTCATCTGCAAATAACATACACCAAGGCACTTCATCTTCAATATGTTTTGTTAACTCATCAATCACCATCATAAATAAGTATGGACTTAAAGTTGATCCTTCATGTACCCTAATATTAACTTCAAAGAAGTTTGTCATTCACTCAAGAATCCTCACACATGTTTTTGCACCATCGTACATGTCTCTTATAAAAGGTTAATATATGTTAATGGAATACCTCTTTTTTCTAAAGTTCTCCAAAGAACCTCTCTCGGTACCCTATCATAAGCTTTTTCTAGATCAATAAATATCATGCGAAGGTCTTTCTTTTTTGCTCTAAAATGTTCCATAAGACGTCTCAAAAAGTGAATCACTTCAATAATAGATGTGCCTAACATGAATCCAAATTGCTTTTTTGTTATACTTGATACTTGTCTTAACTTACATTTGATAATTCTTTCCCACAATTTCATAGTATGGCTCATTAATACCTCGATAATTCGCACAATTTTGAATGTCAATCTTGTTCTTATATATGGGTATAAGTGTACTTGCTCTCCATTTCTCGAGCACCTTTTGGTTTTTCCATATTTCATTAAATAGTCTTGTGAGCTGAGTGATTCCTATTTCTCCTAGTATTTTCCAAACTTCTATAGGAATATTGTCTGGTCCTACTTATTTATCACCCTTCATATGTTTAAGAGCCTCTTTGACTTCATTCTTTTGAATACGTCAGTAGAAATTGTGGTTTATATACTTTTCTTATTTGGCTAACTCTCCTAAGCTAATATTAACATCTTTATTTTCATTAAAATGCTTATAAAAATAGTTTTTTCATCTATTTCTTATATCATCATTTGCCACTAGAATTTTTTCATCCTCGAATTTGATGCATCTAACATAATTAAGTTCTTTTGTTTTCTTATCTCTAGCCCTAGCTATCCTAAAAATATCTCTTTCACCCTCTTTTGAGTTGAGTTTTTTATATAAATCCTCCCAAATTTTAGCTTTTGCTTCACTCACGGCCATTTTGCTTCCTTCTTTGCTTTCTTATAAGCCTCTAAAGTTTCACTAGTTTTCTTAGCATAATGTAATTTGTAACATGCCCTCTTTGCCTTGATTTTATTTTGCAATACTTCACTCCACCACCAAGCTCCTTTTTGTGCCCGTACACCTCCCTTAGATTCACCTAACACATCTTTCGCCACTTTCCTAATATGTATAGCCATATTATTCGAAATATCACAAGGTATACCAACATAATTTCAAGTTATCTCCTTGAAGGACTTTCTCTTTAAATATATCTTCTTTCTCGCTTTTGAGGTTCCACCAGTTAGTCTGAATCAGTTTTATCAATATTGTACGATATGGTGTGATACATATCGCATCGTGGGCCACCACGATACAATACACCCTTATGTATCGTAAATGTCACCTTATCGGTCTGTATCGTATGATACGGGCCTTATATACAGGGTCCTTGGCCAAATGAAAACTTGTATTTTTATGGGTTTCCTTGGTTTGTTCAGAGCTCCCCAAGCTCTCCTAGAGTGGTTCTTTGCCTCCTTGGTGCTAAATCTGTACTAAACTTTGCATTATATAAATTTAAAGCAATTACCTGATTTTTCTTGATTTTTTAGGATTTTTACCATTTTTTTAATTTTAAAATATTTTTCTATTTTTTTAATATTAAAGTACGATACGCTATGATATGATACGCCCGTATCATGGAGCCCAATGATACGCGATACGATACGCGTCAGATAACACTGGTCTGAATAGCTTAATGCACTCTTTTCTTCTTTGTCCATTTTTTATTTGTAAATCCATAACTAAAAGTCGATGTTGGGTGGTTAAACTTTCTCCTGGAATTACCTTGAAATCTTTATAACACGGTCTATCTTTTTTTTCTACAAATAAAGTAATCAATTTGTGTTTGTGATAAGCCACTCTTATAAGTAATTAAATGTTCATCTCATTTTTTGAGGATTGTATTGACTATAAAGAGATCAAATACAACAACAACAACTACAACTACAACTACAACTAAGCCTTTTCCCATACTAGACGGGGTCGGCTACATGAATTCTTTGTTTCCACAGATCCCTATCATGTGTCATATTAGCAGTTAACTCCCAATAAGCTAGATCATTCTTTATTATTTCTTTCCAACGCTTTTGTGGTCGTTCTCTACCTCTTTTAATACTTTCCAAATTTAGTTTTTCTAACCTTCTTACAGGTTCTTCTTTTGATCTTCTTTCTATATGTCCAAACCATCTTAAATGATGTTCTCTCATTTTATCCTCTATTGGTGCCACTCCTAATTTGTTTCTAATAACCTCATTATGTATACGGTCTTTTCTTGTATGGCCACTCATCTTTCTCAACATCTTCATCTCTGTCACAGACATCTTTTGTACATGTTGATGATTAATTGCCCAACACTCAAAACCAGAAAACATGGCAGGCCTAATTGCAGCTCTATAATATTTACCTTTTAATTTTAATGGTATCTTCTTATCACAAAGAATACCTTATGCTCCTCTCCATTTTAACCAACTAGCATTAATTCTATGTGTAACATCTCCATCAATTCCTAGGTATTTAAAACTTTCCTTTTGGGGAATGCAATGTGTGCCAATTTTAATTTCTATGTCCTCTGAAGTAACCAAATGATCAAACTTACATTCCATATATTCTGTCTTTGTTCTACTAAGTCGGAGGCCTTTGCTTTCTAATGTTTCTCTCTATAGTTCCAATTTTCTATTAACTTTTTCCTTAGACTCCTCCACTAATACAATGTCATCTGCAAATAACATACACCATGGTACTTCATCTTGAACATGTTTTGTTAACTCATCCATCACCATTATAAATAAGTATGGACTTAAAGTTGATCCTTGATGTAACCCAATATTAACTTCAAAGAAGTCTGTCGTTCCTTCATGAGTCCTCACACATGTTTTTGCACCATGATACATGTCTCTTATAAGGTTGATATATGTCAATGGGATACCTCTTTTTCCCAAAGTTCTCCAAAGAATCTCCCTCGGTACCCTATCATAAGCTTTTTCTATATCAATAAATATCATGTGAAGGTCTTTCTTTTTTGATCTAAAATATTCCATAAGACATCTCAAAAGGTGAATAGCTTCAATAGTAGATCTGCCTGGCAAGAATCCAAATTTGTTCTCTGTTGTACTTGATACTTGTCTTAACCTACATTCGATAATTCTTTCCCATAATTTCATAGTATGACTCATTAACTTGATACCTCGATAATTCGCACAATTTTGAATGTCTCCCTTGTTCTTATATATGGGTATAAGTGTACTTACTCTCCATTCCTCGGGCATCTTTTGATTTTTCCATATTTCATTAAATAGTCTTGTGAGCCAAGTGATTCCTATTTCTCCTAGTATTTTCCAAACTTCAATAGGAATATTATTTGGTCCTACCGATTTACCACCCTTCATATATTTAAGAGCCTCTTTGACTTCATTCTTTTGAATACGTTGGTAGAAATTGTGGTTTATATACTTTTCTGACTTCGCTAAATCTCCTAAACTAATACTAACATCTTTATTTTCATTAAAAAGATTATAAAAATAGTTTTTCCATCTATTTCTTATATCATCATTTGCCACTAGAATTTTTTCATCCTCGTCTTTTATGTATCTAACATAATTATGATTTTTAGTTTTCTTATCTCTAGCCCTAGCTATCCTAAAAATATCTCTTTCACCCTCTTTTGAGTTGCATTTTTTATATAAGTCCTCCCAAATCTTAGCTTTTGCTTCACTAATGGACTTTTTTGCTTCCTTCTTTGCTTTCTTATAAGCTTCTAAAGTTTCACTAGTTTTCTTAGCATAATGTAATTTGTAACATGTCCTCTTTACCTTGATTTTATTTTGTACTACTTCACTCCACCACCAAGCTTCTTTTTGTGCCGGTACACCTCCCTTAGATACCCCTAATACATCTTTCGCCACTTTCCTAATATGTATAGCCATATTGTTCCACATATCACAGGGTGTGCCAACATAATTCCAAACATCTTCTTTCTCGCTTTTGAGGTCCCACTATTTAGTCTGAATAGCTCGATGCACTCTTTTCTTTTTTGTTCATTTTTTTATTTGTAAATCCATAACTAAAAGTCGATGTTGGGTGGTTAAGCTTTCTCCTAGAATTACCTTACAATCTTTACAACACGCTCTATCTTTTTTTCTACAAATAAAGTACTCAATTTGTGTTTGTAATAAGCCACTCTTATAAGTAATTAAATGTTCATCTCGTTTTTTGAAGATTGTATTGACTATAAAGAGATCAAATGCCATAGCAAAATTTAAAATCTCCCTACCTTCCTCGTTTATATTCCCAAAACCAAAGTTTCCATGAATCCCTTGATATCCTAATGCCTCTTTACCGACATGTCCATTTAAATCTCCTCCTAAACAAATCTATCTCCCTTTGTGGAATCTTTTCAAAACACCTTATCTAACTCTTCCCAAAAAACTGTCTTTATACTATCTTCTAGTCCTACTTGGGGTGCGTAAGCATAAACTATATTCAAAACCTCTACTCCTAATACTAATTTCAATGTCATGATTCGGTCACCATATCATTGTATGTCTACTACACTCTCCTTTAAATCTTTATTTATGATAATACCAACTCCGTTTCGAGACTTTTCTTTACCTGAGTACCATAATTTAAAACCTTTATCCTCTATCTCCTTTGCTTTTTCTCCAACCCATTTTGTCTCTTATAAACATAGAATATGAATCTTTCTCTGAATCATAGTATCTACCACCTCCATCAGCTTACCGGATAATATTCTGATATTCCAAGAACCAATACGAATCTTATTATCTAGGACTAGCTTCCTTACCCCCCGCATCCGTCCATAATCAAAATGCGGAGACCCTTTCTCAAAAATTTTCACTACATTCAGGCGACAATGTAGTGGGACTAACTTCTTTACACACACCTGTCCATGATGTGGGAACCCTCTCTGCAATTGATTCACTACATTCGGGTGAAAATGTAATGGCCCTTGCTTACTTCTTACTGCATTCGGGTTCTGCAGAATGTCGCTAGGCGGGGACGCCCAAAAGCAATGCTCATAAATTTTGTAATCCATGTTATAAAAATCCGACGAAGTTTTAAGCTGGCTATCGGAAGCCTAACACAACCCTCCTCCTTTATCCGGGCTTGGGACCGGCAATGTAAGGGTGATCCCTTACATGGGCGGAGTTTATAAAGAAATCAAATGTCATAACAAAATTTAAAATCTCCCCACCTTATTTATATCCCCAAAACCAAAGTTTCCATGAATACCTTGATATCCTAATGCCTCTTTACCAACATGCCCATTTAAGTCTCCTCCTAAACAAATCATCTCTCTTTGTGGAATCCTTTGAATTATTTTATCGAACTCTCCCCAAAAAGTTGTCCTTATACTACCTTTTAGGCCTACTTGGGGTGCATAAGGGCAAACTATATTCTTCAAGCCTACTTGGGGTGCATAAGCGCAAACTATATTCTTCAAACCTCTGCTCTTAACACTAATTTCAACGTCATGATTCGGTCACCATATCGTTGTATGTCTACTATACTATCCTTTAAATCTTTATTTATGATAATACCAACTATGTTTCGAGCCTTTTCTTTACCTGAGTACTATAATTTTAAACTTGTATCCATCTCCTTTGTTTTTTCTCCAACCCACTTTGTCTCTTATAAACATATAATATGAATCTTTATCTACCACCTCCATTAGCTTACCGGATGATATTCAAAGATCTAATACGAATCTTATTATCGAGAACTAACTCCCTTACCCCGCATCTGTTCATATTGAAAATGCGGAGATCCTCTCTATAAATTATTCATTACATTCAGGCAGCAATGTAATGGGACTTTACCCACACCCATCTATGATGTGGGATCCCTCTTTGCAATTGATTCACTACATTCGGGGAAAAATATAGTGGCCCTTGCTTACTTATCACTGCGTTCGAGCTCTGCAGCTCGTCGCTAGGCGATGACGCCCCAAAACAATGCTCATAATTTTAGTAATCAATGGTATAAAAATCTGACAAAGTTTTACGTTAGTTGTCGGAAGCCTAACACAACCTTCCTCTTTTATGCGGGCTTGGGACCAACAATGCAAGGGTGATCCCTTACATGGGCGGAGTTAGCAGGTCTAATTGATGCTCTATAATATTTATCTTTTAACTTTAATGGTAACATCTCCATTAATTCTTCCATCACTGTGCAAAATTGATCCTAGGTTTCGTGCTTTCGTGGAAAGGAAGAATCTTTTGGGTCTCCCAATATCAATAGGTTGATTGTTTCACTCCTATATCTTCCAAAAGAGAAAAAGATAGGCGGACGACTTGACCCTGGCCTGATCTTTCCATGAGCAGTAAGCAGCAGATCTCCCCGCTTGTCAATGTGTGCCAAGGAGGCCACTATCAATAAGGGTCGCATAGGCAACACACCCACAACACCTTTCCACCTTGACGCTTACAGTAGCCTCGTCTTATATGAGAGGTAGTTGTAGTCACCTAAGACACTATAGGTAGCCCACCCCGTGGGAGTAGCCTTACTGTAAGCGTCAAGGCTGTTGCACTAACGAACGAGCAAAGCTCTACCCCAACCAACCACCTACCAACCTTTTTCCTTTTGGGGGATGCAATGTGTGCCAATTTTAATTTCTGTAGCCTTTGAAGTAACCAAATGATCAAACTTATATTCCATATATTTTGTCTTTGTTCTACTAAGTCGAAAGCCTTTACTTTCTAATGTTTCTCTCCATAGTTCCAATTTTCTATTAACTTTTTCCTTTGGCTCCTCCACTAACACAATGTCATCTGCAAATAACATACACTTACAATATAATTAATTATGAACATACTGATAGGCAACATTTTTGGACCACTTGCAGATTGAAAGACTAAATAAACATCTAAGCAAATACATGGGAAATCATAACAGGATAAATATTGCTGGTATTTATATTTAAAATACCCAACACAGACAAGGTATATATTGAGCCATACCTAGAGAACTTCAAGAAGTCAGCTTGCATTAACTTTTAAAGATTATTTCTCGATCCAACCTGTGATTTAGGAATAAAATTGAATGGGAAAAAGAAAACACTGATTATTTTGACATTTTATGTGAAAACATGCAGAAAGGAGAAGAAAAAGGACCTAACCAAACCAGATATGATAAAGAAGTGAAGATTGCATTAACAGCAACAAAATAAATCAATCTGGATAACGAATCACACCACCATAGAATAGAATGATAGAATGAACGGTAAAAGGAGGGAGATAAACTTGCACCTTCTATACGACATTGCAAAACCACCTTTTGGAACTTCTCGTTCTTACGCAAACTTTTCTAGATCTGTAGATGGTCCATATGATCAACAAATTTCTCATGTGACTCCAAAGTGCTTCAAAAGTTAATAGCTTTGCAGCTCTTCTTTGAGCTCAAGACTATTGCAACAATCCCATCTCTGGCTTTTGTGTGTTCTAAAATGAGACAGCGGTCAGCTTGAGATTTTAAGAGCAGCCAAGGTCTAATGCCTTCCATCTGGTTACAACATCTAAATCCCTGGAATAAGAAAAACACAATCAAAGAGGAAAAGGAAAGTACTTGGAGCGCTGGAGTGTAATGGAGGAAAGGGATATATAGGCGAACCGGAGTTCTTTGATCATGAAGGTACAATAAGCATGATGTTTTGAAGCAGTGAAACTTCTATAAAACCATTGGCAGCTTCAGATCAGCAGGATCCCAGCAGAAGGGGAACTAAATGAGTTCTCTCCAGAAAGTTCCTTGGGGGAGTCATTTGTTACTTGTGGCTGCAAAAGAAGAGTCAAACTCTAACTAACTGTCTAACTCACCAAAAGACGTGTAACATAAACATAAGACGCATTCTAAAAGATATTCAACTAATTATTAACTTTAGGAGACTGTACAGTAAAAGTAATTTCTTTTAGTCCATTCATTCTATAACTACTTCCTGTACACGCAAAACAAGTGAGGTTCAGATTAAGTAAAAATTTGTTACAAAGTAGAAAGTAACTATTGCATTTTAAACCAGTTAGGGCTGAACTTGGCTCCCATGCATGCACATGCACAAGCACACGCATGCTCAGGATAAAAAAGGTTGCTGATATCCAGTGCTGACAAAAGTTGACATAACTCTGGATTTAAAGGCCAAACATGATATCAGAGATACAACAGTTATATCATGGAGAAACCATTTTACAAAAGAATTTTTTTTTAAATGAAGGTTCCTTCAACAATTTTCAGTTGAACAGTGAATAAGTGTCCCAACAAGCAAAAGATCCAGTATAGATGAACCCAGTGAAAGAATTTCAAGCTATACCCTTTTATTCAGAACCTTGTCCCAGATGCAACTCAAATGGAACCTCATCAACATAAAGACTGAAACAAGAAGCATGAATAAGAACACCGTGCATTTATTTGCAAAGGTCCATGAAATGGCTGTTGAAACTTCAATATCAGATTTGCAGGGAAGGTGAATAAAGTTGACTCACCTGCACCCATAAAGATGAAGCTTTCTCCACAATGGTAGCATCAATCACATTCCAAGCTCTAAAAACTGTGGATAAAAAACAAAGTTGATGCACATATGCTTCCATACCCTTTGCCTATCAAGAAGAAAAGTTTGTGTTATTTACTATTATTCAATTATGCAAACAAAATACAATGAATATTTGCACTAGCTACGCTGACTGCTATGCATGAACAGTTAAAAGACATGTTAAATAAGAAAACCGAACTATCATATTAGCAAACATTCAGTGAAATAAAGGGGAAAAACACATAAAGCAGGCTTACCATATAACGATGATAAGTTATACTGAGCTGAAAAATGGAGTGTTGAACCCAGACTTTAGGAACATCAAAGTATTTTATTTGCGAAGTTGTACCTTTCTTGCCTGCCAGATCCCATACTCTAGTACAGAGTATGTCACGTTATCAGGCTGTATCCCCTTGACCATCATTTCATCAACAAGGTCTACAGCTTTATCCACAATGCCTTTACGACAATAACCAGAGGCTAGGGCTGTGTATGTCACAGCATCAGGCACCAATCCTCTTCCCATCATTTCATCAAAGAGAACAAGAGCATCATCAACACTATCTGTCTTGCATCTACCATCAATCAGAACAGTATAGCAAATCACATCAGGTTTAATCGCCATTGCTTTCATTTCATTAAACAATAAATAAGCTTTAGCAACAGCCATACGTTTCCTTTCCCTCTGTTCTTGAAGACTACAAGCTTGCTGTAAACTTCTCTTGACAAGTCCATCAAGTAAAACTGTATATGTAACAACATCAGGTCTAAGACCTTTCTCTTGCATTTCTCTAAACAGATAACAAGCCTCTCTAAGGCAATTGACCTTGCAGTATCCGTTTATCAATGTAGTATATGTAATCACGTCAGGGCAGATGCCACTCTTCACCAATCTCTTGTATAAATCCCAAGCCCTCTTCATGTCACCTGATCGAGCAAAGGTGGCAATAAGAATATTGTGGGTAATCTCATCTGGCACTCTGCCCAGGTCTACCATCGTCTCGTAGACCATTAAAGCTTTCTCCACATCCCCACCTTCGCATAGTATACTGATTAATTTAAAACACACGTACTCAACAGGTACTGCTCCATGACTCGCCAACCTCACAAAAAGCCTATAAGCCTCTTGACCAAGACCCTTTTCACAATAGCCATTAATCATTGCGCTGAAAGTAGTGATACATCGACTAAAACCCTTGTCTACAAGCATGTTAAAAAATGCTTCTGCATCAACCAACTTACCACCTTTACAGAGACCCTCAATCACAGTACTATACGTCGTGGTATTTGGACTTACTCCTTGGTTCAACATAGTGTCTAGAAGAACAAAAGTTTGTTCGACAAGACCCTTTCTGCAAAACCCAATTGCGAGCTGGTTGTAAGTGACAACATCAGGAACAATACCAGTCGCTGTCATGTTAGTGAACACCTCCCAAGCTTCACCAACTTCACCAAGATGGCAATACCCGCTAATGATACTAGTATAATTTACAGCATCAGGACTTATCCTCCTTACTTTCATCTCACTCAATAGTGCTAAAGCTGCTTTCATATTTCCTTGCTTGCAATGAGCATCAATCACAACATTGTACAGAACCTTGTCAACAAAAAGACCAGAATCCTTGAACTTTTGGAAGATATCCAATCCCTCAAACATAGAACCCGCTCTGAATAAACTCTGGAGGAGGAAGCTGACAATGACACAGTTGGTTTTTATTCCCTTCAGAATCATCTTATCATGTAAGGACAGGGCTCTTGTCAAATCCCCTTTCTTACAATACCCATTGATTATGCGGCCGTAGCTATACATATCTGGCATTACACCATTGTCCTCCATATCATCGAGCACCATTTCTGCTTCCTCCAATTTCAGATGGGTGCTGAGCCCGTGTATGACAGCATTGTAACTAAACGAATTGAGTACGATGCCTGCATTCCTAACCACCTTGAGTAGCTCATAACCTGACTCGGGAATCCCACGTAAACACATGCCATCAATCAGGGTTCTATATATGAAGACGTCTGGAACAACACCAGCTACCTCCATTTCTCTCAATAAATCAAGTGCTTCCTCCAACTTCCCTTCTTTGCAGAGAGATTTCACCATGATTGCAAACGTATATGCATTCTTCCTGATGCCCAAAGCGGTTAGCTCATTGTATATGGTTTCTGCTACCTCAATTTTTCCAAGGTTGATCAGAAAGTTAATCAAGAAGTTGCAAGTCCGAATACGAGGCAAACATCCACAACTAGTTGCAAGTAAGAAGGCCTGAACCGCTTCGTGAATCATACCGCTACCAGCATAAATCTTGACTATTACATCAACTAGCTTAACAAAACCAAATGAACGGCCATGCTCCTTCGTCAAGGATTCAAAAACAGTCCAAAGATCAAAACCCAATTTTTCGGACGAACAAATGAGCTCCCCAAGCAATCGATGTAGTTTTTGCTCCAAACCTGACCCACACACAATCTTAACCATCTCTACATAACTAACAACATTGTGAGCAAAACCTTGATCCTTTATGTAATTGAAGAAAGAAAGAGCAAAGACCGCATCGTGGCGCATGCTACGTAATATTGATACAACTCTACAATGATCAAATCCATCAAATTTCCAATCAAAACGGACTGTTTCCAAGTGGGGAGCCACTATATTCATAGAAAACCCATTCCCACTCTCGGTGTCTCGCTCTTCGGCAGTGCAACGAAGGGCAGCGAGTGCAGAAAGACGTACCCGATAAGTTTTGCGGGAAAGCAACGGTTTTCCGCATGATAAGAATTTGGTGGCAAACCACATAGGAATTATTTCAGCATCTCAAGCGTATCTGAGGACTACCACCGCTGCTGAACAAGGTGGAAAAAATGGCCCCATAAATTACACAAATTTTCACTTATTGCTCAACTACAGAAACTCGGTGAGATCCTTTGACAGATGAGATATCATCCAGTGAATCGTATGGATGCTCAGGTTGTGTGCGCGCGGGCGCTGCGTAGGGTTTAGAATAATCTTTAAACCCCTTAAGAGGAGCACGGCGGGATGTCGATTTTCCCGCAGCGAGCGAACCACAGCGAAGGAAAACGGCGTCTTTTTGTTAAAACCACCAATTGAACGCGAGATAAGGTCTTACCTGTGAAAAATCTATGACACGAATACAAAACTCGAGTTAAGAAATATTTTTAACGTCTTAGGAAGAACCGCAAAAAGCCATATAGTAGATTTAAAATTAATTCGTAATAATAACTGCATTTTAGATATTAATTGCTAAAAATTTTAATTTTTATTTAAACACTTAATTTTTAATTTTAATAGTAATAACATTAATTTAGCTATTAACCAACCGAAGTTAGAAAACATGAAAATGATATGCTATATTTATTGATATTAATATATTTAAAATTAACTTGTACTGTTAAAAATAATTTTATGCTATTAAATGATAATTGTCAAATATGTATTTTTACAAACTTAATTTTCATATCACTAACATTAATTTAACTTTGATATTTGTCAAATTAACAGTTTTTAGCATCAACTCATTCAACTTAACTATTGATTTTAATCGTCATCAAATTAGTAGTATTTGGTATTTTATTTAAATATTAATAATTTGATAGTAAAATGTATTTTCATACCATAAGATAAAGTAATTTTTTATGATACTATAAATATTAAATTAAAGATTTAATCAATGTTACGTTAGATGCCACATCATTATATATACGCCATATTATTGCCACGTCAATAGTTGTGTCATGTTAATATTTTGTCAATCACGTTTAAACCTTAATAACAAGTACTAAGATAACAACTTAAGTCCTTCAATTGATAAAAAATAAAATACAAGGTATCAAAATTAATTTGTCATAAACCATGTTATACTAATATAAAGTTTTCCATATTTCACTCCCACTGTACAAAACCACCGGTTTGAGTTTGTCGAAGACCATGAACCATAACCGACAAGAACGAACCAGGATTTCTGTATTTCCCTCCCAACTTTGGGTAAACCAAGACTGACAGTCCAGAACCACCAGTTTGGGTTTGCCGGAGACCATGAACCGCAACAACCGACACTAGGAACGAACCAGGATTCACCCAGTTTTGACGTGGTTTGGGACTGTGAGTTTCAGTCTTGGTTTTGCTATTGAAGGGAAAAAAAAGCAGAGAGGAAAAAACAAATGGTAGAACCCTTGAAAACCATAGGAACCATCAAATCCAGTTCGAATTGCACGCCAGTAAAAAGTTCGGTTATAGTTTCAACTCGATTCAGTTGGTTTTAGCTTCAGACTGGTTTAGTTAAGGTTCCATACCTGTTTGATGACATGGTTTAACATAAAGGATTGAGTTTTTATATTGGGGGTTAGGGTTCCACCCTGAGCAAGCAAGGATGTGTCCAAGTAAAGGAGCCCAACCCCAACTGCCAAATACAAAAGTATATTGTTCATTATTGTTAGGTCAAAATAAATCTGCTTATACATCTCAAAAGTAAAAAAAAGGACCTACTAGTACAGGTGAAGCAAAGATAAGATATGGATTCCGTGCAGCATTTAGATCCACTGGAGCGGCTAAACAATGCCCTTCACAAATGCAAGCGCGAATTTGATGTATGCCATAGGGATATGCTTGCTTTGCTATACGGAGCCAATTCATCTTTCTCTTACATGAATTCCTTCCATATCTTCATCCTCGTGAATCTAATTCTCACAAGCACGAAATTCTGATTCACTAGACAGCTGCTAAAACAGATTTGGAGAAACAACCCATATGCCCACTCCAGTAGCCCAAGAATCATTGCGCAAATTAGACTTTCAGGCCATGAGAATCCAACTCAAAATTAAGGGAAAATAAAACACATCTTAACTGAAAGAAGATTTGAAAGTACATTAAGATATGATTAACGGATGTAGTCATTTCCTACCCAAGAGAACCAGGATAAAGTCCCGCCAATATCTTAATTTGAAGAATTTCTATTTAGAGGCAGAGGAAGATCTTCAACACCGAGTTCCCGCATTACAGCAGCCTTTACAACAATATCTATGGGCCAGAAGTATTATGTTTCAGTAATTAAGCTTAGCTGCAAAGTCAGGATACTGGATCACATAGAACCCCTCAACAGAGGCTTGATAGGTTAAGATATAAGCGGGTCCAGCCTCAGTTAATGGTCATGGAGATTTGGACTCCAGCCTGAACTCAGGCTGAGATTTACTGCTAGGTAGGGGTGCTCACCTTCAGATCCTTTTGGTGACCAGAAGTTCAGTTGAATGTGAAATCATCCAGCACTGATGAATGACGACTCAGTGACATGATGACCATCTACAATGGACTCAACATTCAGTGCCATGCTTATGCACATCACACATGCAAATACAGAAGCAAACATGCAGATGGGCGCACGCACACACACAAGGCTGAGACAAACCGGACGTGGGCACCTATCAAAACCAAAACTGTGCCTTTATCCATACTTAAGTGTGTCTGCCATTGTGCTCCATCTGTCCCGTATTGCCATTTAACTCGAATGGAAAAAGCAAACAGCGAAGCACGTGAAGATGTGTGAGACACCAGATGAAGAAAACACGACTTGTAATGAACGCAAAGAAAGAAAATATTCAAAGGCGACTCCCATATATCACATGCGAAGCATATCATCTCTGAGTGTGATTAAATAATGTACAATGAGGATCACGACTACAAATCAGGCTGTACAATGGCAACAGAAGATCCAACATCCCACAGATATCATTTAAATTCAGATTCAAAAAGGTGATCAAGCACAATCATATGAGGTCAAAAGTTTCGGTTCTACCATTACTCAAACCATAAAGAAAGCAAAACTGGAGGCTGTTGCTTCTGCCATAATAGAGCAATGGAGTCGTTAGTGACTGTAAGTCTTGGGAGCATCAAAACCTAGCTGAAAATAAAAAGGTTAGAACCATCACCAGCCTCTACGGCCCACAGCTAGAATTCGTAAAGGCTCAGATTTGGACCTAACATGGACCGGGGTGTGTGGGGTGGGGGGGGGGGGGGGGGGAGAGTACACAGTTTTTTCATCATTGGGAGAAAACAAAAGCAAAACCTTAGGTGATAGGCATCCTAAAAGAAACAAGAGATGATGATAATGATGAGTTGCTACTAATTCTCAAAATGGTTGACACATTTCCTCAGCTTGCAGACAGAACAATCACGGGAGTATTTCTTATTACATTTTTTTATTGAGAGAACTACTTAATTGGTAATTACGTCTCATATCTCTCTCTCACACGCACACATAGTTCCTTAAAATTGGAAAAAGTAAAACCTCTCTCCCCTTCTTGCCTACACAACATGACTAAACCACATGTAAAACTCCACAATACACAGTTTGGCACCCAGAATATCAGATGGTGGATAAAACTCCAGACTACATGCTCTCTATCAACACAGTACTTATAACACCACGGGACATGAAAAGAGCTCTCCCAACATAATTTGCATTTCCCACAAATGTAACTGATAAATGCACATATAAAAGGTAATCTTTGGACATCGATATGTCACGCCACCTCCAACACTTAAGTCTCTCGAGACTTTACTCACAAACTATTTAAACTTCGGCTTTCATCACTATCAACCCAGTACTATGATTGCTATCCCACATTCTCTTCTCTTCTTAGATCCGCATGATGCTTCTCTTTATATATAAATTTGAGCCATGTGGATGGAACAGAAGAAGAATTTTTATTTCAGTGCCCTTATTATTTCACTTGTTCGAACACAGACATCCACATTAAACTCGGGCATCTTACGATCATCAATTCATGCAGAATATGCTTTCTGAATTGTTTGTTTGTCTATATACATTTCAAGATACCCTTCTGCCTCTTCCAGTTGTCTTGAGCTAATGATTTCCATCCAATTCCTTTCCTTGAAAACCCAAACCACGTGTTACTAGAAATCTCTACCTAAGAACAATTTCACTCGTTCATGTTTTCTCATCATTGTTCGTTATTCATCATATTGCATTTTGTCAACAAATTTTGTGGGTAGAGAAGGTTGTGCATACCGACAATGTATGCACACTAGTAGTTTTCTCAGGTTGTTTACAATTCTGATTGGCTAAAAGCTAATCAAGTTGCACTGTCCACTGTGGATGGTCTGAAACTGCTGTCTTCCGCTCGATCAGTCAGCAAAATGGTGCTCACTAAATGACAAAGGTTACATTGCACGCACATATTGGAGCCAAACAGAAACCTGGGACTGTAAGCCCCTTCTTTGGGTATCAACCCAGCCTCTGCAGAACCGTTGATCCAGAGACTGCATGATTTAGACCAAACCCATCCAGCCCCACTATGGTGGAATCTGGCTTTTCCCTCGAGTGCACACACACAAACACAAACATATATATGTGCGTGTATATTTTATGCATATATGTATCACAAAATACTATATGTGTGTGTGTGGGAGGAAAACATTGTGGTTCCAAGGCATTTTTTGTAAATAGATTATAGTGGTTATGACATAGACAGATACCAAAACCAGATAACTGAGAAGAAATAATGCATTTCAATTGGAGTGAATTACTTGATGTAGGGACCCATGAACTAACTATGGAAGAAAATGATAATATGAACAATGCGGTTAATCAATCCAAAGAAATAAGATCAATAAAGAAACTGATCATGATAGCTTTTAAAGTCTATGGGATGCGGAATTCACTTCAAACTATTCACTAAAAGTTACAATAAAACAACTTGATGTTTGTGAGAAGTTGATTCAACAACAACAACAACTAAGCCTTTTCCCATGCTAGACGGGGTCAGCTACATGGGCTCTTTGTTTCCACAG
The DNA here is from genome assembly GCA_036023115.1 of Brasenia schreberi. Lineage (NCBI taxonomy): Eukaryota > Viridiplantae > Streptophyta > Magnoliopsida > Nymphaeales > Cabombaceae > Brasenia > Brasenia schreberi. The sequence goes on along the minus strand of JAYKKT010000073.1, from coordinate 18,309,418 downwards.
AGCCCTATCATGTGCCAGTTTGTGAGAAGTTGATTAATGGATGGAAATCAGCATAACATGTAGGCTTTCACAGTAACGTGCATGATGAAAACCAGCTTCTATTTCTCTCTAAGCACTGATTGCTTATCTTGCATTTTGGTTACTACTAGCACATTGCTTATCAGCATGCCAATTCTCATACAATGGCAGAAGATCAGGAACCTTTTCTATATCCTCTGATGGCTGATGCAAGAGAAAATTATGGAACCGATAAGAAACTTTGTGAAGAACTGCTTATTTTGACATCATCAACCATGTAATAGCTAACATCACCCACAAATTGATGATCTATTTGCATGAAACAGAGGATAACATCAAAATAGAAGAGTGAAGCAAAAGGCAAAGAAGAAAGGTGAACTTTCCTATAATCCAAAGGCATAGCAAGACAAGATAAATACCTGCCACAGTTCTAGAAAATGCCAGAACAAGAAGTCTACAATCATAACCAGGCAGAAGAGTTTGCCTGCCCAAGCACCACACCTATAGTACCTACACAAAATTAAGATAAGTAGAGTTATTAATAATCTTAAGGGCATGGAAACATCATGTCCTCGCAAAGAATTTCTATCCATTTCAAGCATAATGGCATTCAACCTAGGAAAAGTACAAAGGAAATATCATCCTGGGAGCTGACAAGATGCAGACTTTGAAACTTTGAAAATTGTAGCACATGGTTGTCAACAGGTTTAGGTTAAAAGTAGATAGTAGATACAGTGACATAGCTAAAACATACATATGATAGGAAGGCAGGGAATGTGACTAATTTTATATTGAAGAAGTAGCTTCAATGTGAAGGCTTAAGGCAGGATCTACAACATCCTGATTCAGTCACGATCCTTAACCTTACTAATCTCATGAAAAGTTAGCTAGGATCGGTGATCTTGACAACCTTGGACACAAGATTGTAAGGACTAGATATGTGTTCATCTCTAAAAGAAATGTAGTGTGGCAACACCAATTGCTCCAAACTACCTCAATTCCACACGAATGGACCCAGGTCGGGCAGAACGACACTATAGGGTTCTTAGACTGTTGTATGATCTTTTGATTTCTGATAGATGGCAATTTACCTATCCAGATGTACTATTAAGTTATTAATGTCAGTAATAAACCCAACGGACGAAAAAGGCCCAGGAGGAAAAATAAATGAGATCATACTGAAAAAAGAAACCTTCATTATTAAGAGGCCAGAAATTATCGAATCTCAGTTATTTGTCTGACATGATAATACAGTGGTATGACATAATGATCGAAAAAGGACATGGGACTGAACTCAAACAAATGTACAAAGTAAGAGGTGAACCTTATTGAATGAAACTCCATAAAAAATATCACAAAATGCAATGAAGAAAAAATGACGGGCAAACTGGAAAGAAATAGAATCCAACTATGTTCTCATCTTTCAAGCATATGATGCAGAAAGAAAGCAATTACCCAAGCAGAACATTCATTTATACCGTGATAAACGCTGGAGAAGACTCTCAGAAGTGCAACTCAATGCGGAGTCATACACGATCTTTGTTCTCCTGGCTACATCATGCCAGCTATACAAACCTTGCATCTGTCATCAAAGCTTGAAATGTAAGAAAATATGCAACAGTTAAAAATAACGATTACCACCAACAGCCAAGAACAGAAATGCTGAAACATCAAATACTTTACTCTCTTATTCCAGCAATGTCAATTTAAGAAGTTATAGACTTGCAGGAATTAAGATGCTACAATAATAGCCAGAACAAAAGTGAACAGTTCCACTTTTGGAACCATATGCACTATGAACTTTCAGCAGCTAAATGCTACAATCGATAGTGTCACAGCAGGTTTGGCACTGAAGATTGTGAGAAAAGGATCACAAAATAAGCTCACACGCTGATGCATAGAATGTGGATCGATCTCTGGAAGTATCAGGATTGCTTCACTGATTGCTTGTACCATGTTGCTTGGTATGGGATCTGCAAGCACAATCATGTCCTCTGGCAGAACCTACATGCCCATAGAAGATGAGAAAACCACAAGCAACATAAAGCTGCAAAGAACATGGTAAGCCCACGAATTATGAATTGGTGACGACCATGCCAAAATAGTCTTTTTCACCTCTGGAACACCCCCAACTCTCGTGCTGACAGTAAGCAAACCACAACTAGCAGCTTCCAGAATTGCTATGCAGAAAGCCTCAGTAAGGGAACTGGCATCGTTAAGATACAGTCAAACAGAGGAAGTAACACACTCAAAAGGTGTCTGATCAGAAATGATCCTAATAGGTTAAGATTGAAGCAGTTTATTCTGGCAGTAAAAAAATGACAAGCAAAATGCATTACCTATTTAAGAAAATGTGGCCACGGATGAGCACAGATCTTACTTGTGCATGTGGAACTGCTCCCAACATTTCAACTCTATCTTGTAGAGAGTGTTTCTCCCTCATCTCCTCCAGACGCACTCGCTTAGGTCCATCCCCTCCAATTATAAAGTTAACCTAAAAAGCAAAAGGAAGTAAAGGCTTGTGCATGAAGTCCTGAACATATGGATGCATGATAAACTATGTTGTCTTGCCAATCCTTGCTTAATTAATGTTAAAGCAGAACAAGCAAGAAAATAAATGGACCACCCAAAATGAAAAAGAAAAAACAAGTGCAAGTGAGTATGAGGGGTATCAAATTTGAGGTATGGTAAGTGGATCGGGGGCACATGGATAAGCAAAAGGATGGAAGCTCCACAAACGATTGAGTCTCACATTAGGGTGCAAGCGGCAAACTTCAGGTATAACCTCAACCAGCAGATCCACACCCTTCCGATACACCAACCTGCTGATGACGATGATAATAATTTTGTCATCGTTGAGTTTCTCCAAAGCAGGCTTGAACATAGCGGTGTCCACTGCATTTGGTACCATAAACACCTTTTCAGGAGGCAAACATGAGCGCAATACCGTATTTTCCTTGCTTGTATGAGAGACACATATAGCCTGGCTGACATCTGCTAAAGTAAATTGCAGCACTTTGTTCATGTGAATGCTCCCAATATCAGCAAACCCACAAAGAGAATGATCAGTGAATACAACTCTGTACCCCATCGTTCTTGCATGCATCAAGGCCTCATGACAAAGAGTTGAAAATGCTTGATGCCCGTGTACTAAAGATATCCCCTCACGAATGAGAATTGTTCTTATAATCGGAAACGTTCCATAAAATGTTGGTAAGGTGTTCTGCATCGTAAATGGCTTCCAAGGTATATAATAAACCTTCAATCCACCAGTCATATATCGCACCCCATAGCGTGAACCATATGCATGCGTTAAAACCACCACCTAGTTTACCCACCAAATAAAAAGTTAAAGCTTCCATAGGAAAAATAAAACTGAAGTCAAGCACAACCTCAACACGATAGCATCTAATGTAGAAAACAATGATGGGAACCTCCTATCAGAACGCGTGACCAGATTCATGAAACCTTGCAATGCTCAAAATGATAGTATACAAATTTGAAATTGTGTAACTTCCTCAAAAAAGAAAAAGAAATTGTGTAACCACTGTTCATGAGTTGAGTTTACAACCTTGTGTCCAAGCTCAAGCAAGCATTGGGATAGATAATATATATGGCTCTCAACACCACCAAAGTTGGGATAGAAAAAATCGGATACCATCAACACCCTGTGCTTGGTCGGTTCATCCATTGTACAGATGCGAACACTTCCTGCAATTCACGGATCAAAATACGCAGAATCTTTTCATGATTAGTGAAAGAGCGTCATTGATAGGCAACAAGGATAACAAGCAAAAATGCAATTTTAGAGCCAAACGGATGATGATGATAGAACAAGAGAAGTGATTCCTACAAGTTCTTATCTTCTGCCATTTCTGAAGGAATGTAGATGCCACGGATCGAAAGAAACCATGATCCGTAGAGATCAATCATGGAAAAATCGCGCCAACGGACAATGGTCCATGAATGCTCAAGTAACCAAAAGAAGCATTTTAAAGAGCTCGAACCGGGTGGAAACCAAAGAATCCTTGATCCTCCCGGAACGGTGTTCCCAATGGCTCGATTCAGAGAGAATCTTTGGAATTTTCCGTTAGATTGACAGCGATTTTGAGATCAGGGAGAAACGAGAAAGATGAGCTTCTTACCTTTAAGAAGTGCCAACTAAAATCGCAATTGCGGAATTGGGGGAGAATTGTTATGGCGATGAGAGGACAACAATTGCGCGCGAGAGAGAGAGTGACAAAGTTTGACATGAACTGCGGTCGACTGACAACTGACTTTCTTTCCAGAGGCGTGTCGCTTCGGCCTCCCCAAAACAATTGGGACTTGCGCTTTGAAACAGACTAGGCCAAGAAGCCAGACGTATAGCAGACAGTTGCCCCGAAATGTTATTCGGAGTCGCGGCTGCAAGAAGGTCATCAGGTGGCGTACAAATGGTAACAACCCTTAGGAAGGAGATCACTGGGATGTTACATTCAACGTCCAACCTTGGTTTGTTATTTTGTGTGTGGGTGGCTTTGCGTCTATATACCTATATTAAAAAGTTGTACATTGTGTGTATGCGGGTGCGCTTGTCTATATACATACATGAAAAGTTGTAAATGTGCGATGTTCAAATTTTAAACGTCTTCTTGGATATCAACAGTGAGGTTTTAAATTAAAAAGTATCATTGAATTCTCATTAAATTAAAAATTAAGAAGTATCATTGTAATTCTCCTTGGACCATAGTCCATGCCCACACTCATTAATTCTAAAATTTTCTGAAAGATTTTAATTGTTCCTCTAGAATTAAACGGTTGAAATCTTTAAGGAAACAACTAATATGAAATGTATGATTTTTTTTTACTTTTAAAATTTAAATTTCAATATTTAGATCCAACCGATCGAACGGTTGACATCTTTAACCTTTTTTGAAAGCGAGAAAAACCACGTGCCAAGTTTCGTTTTAAAAAGCCTTAATCTTCAATAAAACAATCAAGAATTTGAATTATCCACTACAGACCAAGAAAGGGAAAAGAAAGTAAGCAACATTGGTCACCAAAATCAACTAGGACATTCTGAGCAGAGAAAATTATTGTGTTAGGACCAGTAAAAGGAAAATGTACAAGTTTGCCATGAACGCCAAGTTGCTCCAACAGTTCCTCTCTGGTACCTCTCCCAAGGAATTGGTTCACCATGAGTGAAACCAGAAATATGTACAATCAAAGAAACATTGCAGGTCTACTTCGCTAATAGCTGTTCACACTATCAACCGTTGCCAACTAGAGCACTAAAATATTTAGGTTGCAGTGCATTAAACTTACTTCACCAATTACCGTATACAACATGAATGGCACTATCCTTTCATCTGATACTTTATTCTAATTTCCAACTAGGACATAATATATGGAATGTAAGTAGATCATTTGGTTACTTCAGAGGACATAGAAATTAAAATTGGCACACATTGCATCCCTCAAAATAAAAGTTTTAAATATCTAGGGTCAATTTTTCAGAGTGATGAAAGAATTGATGGAGATGTTATGAATAAAATTAATACTCGTTGGTTAAAATGGGGAGGAGTATCAAGTATTTTTTGTGATAAGAAGATTTCATTAAAGTTAAAAGGTAAATATTATAGAACAACAATTAGACCTGTCATGTTTTATGGTTATGAGTATTGGCAGTTAATGATCAACGTGTACAAAAATGTCTCTGACGTAAATGAAGATGTTGAGATGGATGAGTGGTCATATAAGAAAAAATTATATACATAATAAGGTTATTAGAAACAAATTATGAATGACACTAATAAAGGATAAAATAAGATAATATTGTTTAAGATGGTTTGGACATATAGAAAAAAATCAAAAGAAGAACCTTTAAGGTACGAAAAACTAGATTTTGAAAGTATTAAAAGAGGTAGAGGACGGCCACTAAAGTGTTGGAAAGAAACAATAAAGAATGATATAGCTTATTATGAGTTAGCTGCTAATATGGCACGTGATAGAGCTATGTGGAAACAAAGAATTCATGTAGCCGATTCCATCTAGTATGAGAAAAGGCTTAGTTGTTGTTGTTGTTGTTTGTTGTATTAAGTGTATAGATTCATGTACTTAAAAGTAGGATGAAATAATGGGAAGTCAATCACCTATGAATATTTTGATATAATCTAATGAGAGTTAATGCAATCTTTTGAATTCAACTGTTCGTTAACAGAAATTGATCAATAGAACGTAAATTTCTCTTCTCCCTACTCCGCTTGCTCATGGGCACTCACACCCAAAAGTACATATAAATATTCTTTTACCTTACCGCATGCTTTTACATGCACAGCAGTAATCACTCCCTCTAGTTAGCTTGTTATCAAGAACAACAGAATATGGAAAGTCTGTCTACTCAGAAGGCATTTTTTCTATAGGGTTCATAAATAAAGCGTTCAATGTAAATATACTCACGAAAGAGTCTCATGAAATGGTTGCTGCATCTTTCTGTGAACAACAAAAAGAAAAACTGGGAGGTGGTTTACTCTGTGACAGATGTCAGAGGTTTTGATCTCCAGCACATGACCTTAGCCGTTAATCAGCACAAAAGTTTCATGGTAAAAGTATCAATACCTACTCGATTGTATTGTTTCCTAGTAAATATTACGATAGTAAAAGAAAGAAAAGAAAAAAATCACTAACTGGTGCAGAATTTTGCGTCAAGATTATGCTTTCAACATCCAATAGGCATAGCAATGGTGCTCATCCAATTTGGCCAACTTCCTCACAAGTTCTTGAGATGAACAAAAATCAAAGGCAAAACTATCATAGGTAACGCGCAATCCATGAAAGACCAACGTGACAAGATACAAACAACGGATAATCAAAGTCAGAATAGCAGACACATATTGAGAGAGAGAGAGACTTAATTAACTTAAAGTACAAATGCTTACATTATGTTACTTCCACTCCATCTAACATTTTGTGGTTATAAAGATAGTATTGAGGGAAACTACTAATATCCAACAGAAAGAAGAGCATAGATCTCTACAGAATGTGAGAAAACACGGAGACAGCGCTGGGTAACTCATCCAATCATTAAAGTCTAACGTGACAGGAATGGATACAAGCAAGGGCAATCAATCAAAGAGAAAAACAAATATTTACAACTAATGTATATGAATAAAAAATGTAAGATTTTGGAGACAGTATTGCTGGAAACTGCTTCCAGTGAAAAATGCATTTAGGCCACCAAAGAGACAGGCTTTATAAACGACAATGTAGTGTTTACTTTTGCATCAGATCGTTCTTTCAGCAATGGAACTGCTCTTTTCTATATGATTTTGCATGCAGTCCTGTTCTTTTGTGAACTTTTTCTTGCACTGCTCACTGAAATTGAATTCTTCGTCTGTCAATTAATCTCTTCTTCCAATACCAGATCCATCTCTACTGTACCATGCACGCATCTGAGTTTTAAAAATTAGCATCTGAAGTCAGTATAGTACATAATAGTAAACTCACTGCCCTATTTTTCTTTGAGGAATAGTAATTAAACTAGATATGCAAAACAAAATACACGAAGTATATGCAGAAAAACTCAAGAAAGGAAGCATGAACACGAGCAGCATTCACAGTGTACATTGTTTATCTACACAAATGTTTTTTCACGGATGCAGCATGAAACTAGTGTTTGTGTAGAAGTACACATCGATTCCTCTTCACATGTGCAATATTTATTTTGAGTGCTGCCCAATGCTGAACCTATGTATATGCATAGAAGCATACACGTGTTTGCCTTCACAAATGCAAATGTTTAGTTTCAAAGTGTCTGCATCAATGCAAAGTACCTTTCTGACTATCGAACACTAGCAGACTTGGTGTACAAGAAGTTACATCTTTGCCATTTGCATCATACGCATAAGTACTGTATCTATGCAACCAGAAGGAAAAAAAGGTACACCTATAACGTTTGGAACCCACTCTCTTGTCCAGTTTTTCAAAGATATACTTTTACGTGCCATGAACTTGCCAAGAATGACATATCAAGTCTGTATCATAACTGGCTTGGAATCTTGAAAGTGAAGGGAAACATGTGGAGGTTGCGTCACTCACAAAGGGAGGGTTGGCGGTATGGGTTTCACTACAACTAAATGACTAAGTTGTGCTTTTAGTCTATATGAGGTGAGTTTTATTAAATCACAATAAATTTTTCTGCCCTAATAGTGTCATGCAGAAGATATAAACATGTCAGCAAATATAAATTGTTCCATTATGGTACTTGGGTTCAGTCTGGCTAGCGATTCATGGGTGTAGATCTAGTGATCTACCTGTATGTTCTTTTTCGTTTTGACTCTAGGTGTACAACCTTGCTGTAGAATGAATATTATTTGTTGAGTATGTGTGCTTCAAGAGATTTTCTGAGTACTGTAAACCACAGGCACAAAGTGATGCATTTAATTATGTTGAATTGGAATCAGCAATTTTCCATGTTTAAAATGCGCATATGCTGCTGATTCTTTTTCTAAAGAAGTTCTGTTTGGTAATGAACGTCTCTAGACAATCATGATCATATAAAAGCTACCAGCCCAATGCCACAAAAGGCAGGGAAGCAAGCTCATAAATAACAAAAACGGCATGTACTCTCAAACGTTGCTGTTTTCTTTATGTCAGCTGAAAGGAGAGGAGAAACAAAGGGACTGGAGCATGCGGAGGAGCTCCATCAATCACTCGTGTTCTTTACTGATGACAGTTTGATTTTTCGAAGGCATTACAAGAGGAATGTAGGAAAATTTGTTCACTATAGGTCACCTATAGTCAAGCTTCCAGGTATCGCATAAACTACGACAAGTATGCACTTCTGTTTGGGCCTATTGTGAAGGACTGAGATGCAGAAATTCTGTGGAGAGTTGCGGTGTTAAAACGGCAGTTTATAAGGAAAATGGGGCACTACGATCTCTTAAAGAGAGAGTATGGGAATACCTCCTTCCTTTCTGAAGCTGTAAAAGAAGCTTCTAATGAAAGCAGTGGCACAGTCAATTCCTACTTATTCGATGTGAGGCTTTAAGCTCCCAACGAGTTTGTGCTACAAGTTAGAGAAGCTAGTGGACAAATTTTTACAGGGTGATCAGCAGGATGGCAGGAGTATGAATTTACTGAACTGAAGCGTGCAAGGTTACTTTTATCAAAAGACGATGGTCGCATGGGCTTAAGAGATATTCACCTATTCAATCCAACGCTGCTAGCCGGGAAAGGTTGGTGCCTGATGCAACATAGTTACACACTGGTGGCAAGACTACTAAAGTTAAAGTATTGTCCTGAAAGCAATTTGATGAATGCGAGAATGGACTCCAACTCCTCGTATACTAGCCTCCAAGCTGGAAGAAATATCCTTAAACTAGGATGTAAGCAATGCTGCTGAAGCCTGGTAAGCTTGCCAGTGCAATCACCAGAACACGAGAAGGGACGAGACGAAGGCTTCGAAAGAATGCTGCAAAATCAAGAGTTTCGCAGAATCTTGAAAACGTGCTAGAAACTTTGGTTTAATTTGCCACCACCAGTTCCGTACTGATGCAAATGGTTAACAACATTTGGGTCTTTATGTATTAGCAATCGAATAATTCTTTGTGATTCTTTCAAAAACATTGATGCTTCTCGGATCGGCTTGCATCTTGGCAGAACTATCCTTATATAAATATAAGAGGCCCTTCAGCAAGAGCTACTTTTCCTTGAGAAACCTTTTTTATACAGGAATAACTCTTCGATGAGAGGCCCTTGTGCAAGAGACAACCGTTCACGATTCGTGCCCTCTCCTAAGTGATGCTACTCTTAAACATGTCATTTTAGAAGAGTGAACTCTTCAACCATATGAAATAGCTGTTCGTTAGGTGGACTTCAAAGGACTTTTGGCTATTCTATTGTCATTACGAGTTGTCGTAGTTGAACTATTAGTACATTTCACCAAAAAAGGCCCTCAAGATGTTGCCGTCTGGCTAAATTCTTGCAGTTTCATGTTACGTTTTGGTAGTATGGCAACTAATAATCACCATGCCCGAAGGTGGGGTAGATGGGGTAACTGCCTAGAATCCAAAAACAATAAAAAAAAAGGAAACTACAAGATTTTCTATAGAGGAGGAATCCCCTTCCTATCTTTGCTTCAACGATTAAGACCATTTTAGATTTTCGCCTGTGCCTGTTTTGAAAATTTATGGCATATGAACGGTATAAGGACAATTTATATAATATGAAAGGATGCGAAAAATGAAAGAAATCTTGGTTCTCGGATTTCTGCAATTAATCTATCCGGAATTCAAGTTCTTGTAGTGTGAGAGTACAGTTCCAAGCTGCACTATCTCAAAAAGATATTTAGATCCTTATTTTCCTGCAATCTGGTAGTTCCTTTGTAATAATACCACGCACAGATCTCTCTCTCTCTCTCTTAGCGCTTAATATGGTCCACGATGGATAATGGTGGCGTTTAATGGCATGGCAACAGGAAATAAGTGAAAGAGCCCGTCGAAAATTGCAGTGCTGGACATGAACTTTATGATGATCTTGTAGAACAAAAAAGGGTGGTGGAAGAAGCTTGTCTCCCAAAAGAATCGGCTAAGAGTGAAGTCGGAAATGCCGCCTCTAAATCTTTCAAAAATGAATTTAGATGCTATCGGACCAACCAAATAATCGCTCGCCATCAAAATCATTACAAGAGATTGGCATGGTAACTTCGTACATAGCTGGTGACCGCCGCAGAGAATCGTCCTGGAACACGTGATGTAAGGATTCCGGAGAGCGAAGATACATCATTTCAATACCACCATATGCAAAGATCATCACTGTCAAAACCATACAGTTGGAGCACGCCTGTGCTTTGGATTCCAAAAGCCTTAAAACACCCCAAATATATTCTACTTTGCTAACCATGCTCGTAATGGAAAAACAGAAACGAAAGATAGATTTAATTACACTGAATAACACAAAACCCCGGCACTTAGAGCTCTCTCAAGCCTGTGGATGGGTGTTGAACGTCCTCTATTTGCCTCTCCAGTCTGTCATAAGCATGACACAAGCATGGGGCTTTTGAAGGAAGATAGAGCTGATGCGCGAGGAATTGATAGAAGTAGCCCAAACTGAATCCAAAACTGGAGTTGTCAACGAAACCTTTTCAAGTACAGAATTAGAATGGACCAGTACGTAATTTGTGTGGATACGCTAGTTAGTAACCGACTTGTGCATATATCCCTCTTAAAACAAGCCTTGGATGTATACAGAGCAGGTGTATAAAGTGTGAGTTTTGACAAGAATGTATACAGAAATCGATTTTGAATGGGTGTTCATGCAAATAACTATGACAAACACTCATCTCTCTAATTACATGAGAGATGACATCTCATTGCTCATAAATCACTTCTACTTAGCCTACAACATTTCCCTCAGGAAACTAGGATTCTTTGAGTATAAAATGAAAAGGGACAGCGAATCATAACTTTGTATTTCTGCTAATTTTGATTGCCAATAAACTGAACATAGATAGACTGATCATATTACTCAAAGCAGATATCGGAAAGCTTCCCCAAAAATGTTCAGTTTATTTGCAATCCACATCTGCATTCAAAGGACAGTTTGTCTCATTAGCAATCATATAAAGGCATCTCATAACATTCCAAGATAGAAGAATGAAAGAACAGAACAAACCTGCTGGAAGGTGCTAAGGGATGCCAAGATTGAACCTCCAATCCAGACACTGTACTTCCTCTCAGGTGGTGCCACCACCTTGATCTTCATGCTGCTGGGGGCTAATGCAGAAATTTCCTTGCTCATTCTATCAGCAATGCCTGGGAACATGGTTGATCCTCCTGAAAGGACAATGTTACCATACAGGTCTTTCCTGATATCAACATCGCATTTCATTATGGAGTTGTATGTTGTCTCATGAATGCCTGCTGCTTCCATTCCTATCATGGATGGTTGGAACAGGACCTCTGGACACCTAAAACGCTCATCACCAATAGTGATGACCTGCCCATCAGGCAACTCATAGCTCTTCTCCACAGAAGAGCTGGTCTTGGCTGTCTCTAGCTCTTGCTCATAGTCAAGGGCAATGTAAGCCAGCTTTTCCTTCACATCCCTCACAATTTCACGCTCTGCTGAGGTGGTAAAAAAGAATACCCACGTTCAGTCAGAATTTTCATCAAGAAATCAGTGAGGTCACGACCAGCCAGATCAAGACGCAGGATGGCATGAGGGAGAGCATAACCTTCATAGATAGGCACTGTGTGGCTGACGCCGTCACCAGAATCCAACACGATACCTGCAAAGAGAAGGCAAAATAATCAAAATTGAAAAGATGTCAAATAACAGAATAACAATTACTTCAAGTGACAGAAATAATAATTTTAAAAACCAATAAGGTGCATCCCAGTTCACACAAGGTGCTTAGGAAAGTGGCATGTTAAGTGAAACCACCATACACAATCAAAAGAATAATTTTCCAAAATTTTGTTCCCATTGTTTCTGAAAATTCACATAGAAAACATATCTTCTTTCTAGATACTCATAATTTGTCAGGTTGTCATATCTCAATGTAAAAGCTCCAAGATAAGTTCAAACTATAACCTGAACCTAATCAAACAATTCAAGAATTGCTTACCAGTTGTACGACCACTTGCATACAGTGAAAGAACAGCCTGAATGGCTACATATACATAGCAGGGTATTAAAAGTCTCAAACATGATTTGGGTCATCTTCTCACGGTTAGCCTTGGGGTTAAGAGGAGCCTCAGTTAGCAGAACTGGATGCTCTCTTCTGGGGCAACACGAAGCTCATTATAGAAGGTATGATGCCAAATCTTTTCCATATCATCCCAATTGCTCACAATTCCATGCTCAATGGGGTACTTGAGAGTTAGAATACCCGCTTAGACTGTGCCTCATCACCAACATATGCATCTTTTTGGCCCATGCCAACCATCACATTTTTATTAACGGCCTGCATCTTAATCTTATCTTCATTGAGAAAGTGTACAGTTACCTTGACCATCCCAGTTCCATTGTCACACACAAGAGGCTGAATATCCTCGGTATCTGCCATATCTGGGTTCTAATAACCTGCTCACAAGAGAAAATTTGGTGGTCAAATCAGGTGACAAACATTCCAAAATGAGTCCTACATCTTTCCAACAAATAAGAACCAGAAAGGACGTCTAGTGCTCCTTGAAAATCTGTAAACAAGAAAACACAAGAAAAATAACAAAAAAGGGAGGTTCTTTTGGTCCATTATTTTTAAATGGCATCACATGGAAACCATTTCAAAATGATACCTTAGTCCGGAGTAATATGGCATATTTCAACAGATTATTCAAGTATAACATGGTGCGTAGAATTTTGCCAACTTCCCGAACATTTCAATGCCAGTCATTTTGTAGGGAGGATGCTCCATGTATGTGATTAAGAAAGATCAAATGAATAAACTTTATCCGCAAAACACCATGCATAGTTGCATACTATTTTGCAGCTGCATTAATGCCAAGTATGATGCCCAAAACGTGTAATAAGAGAACCAAACACAACGACCTATTCAATGCCAATATTCTAGACTTCAGGCAAAACCAACGACAAAAACATAAAAAGAGAAACAGAAGGACTTGGCACAATCAGGAACAGATCAGCAGCCTCTTAGAGGCCATCATCCTAGGATGGTGTTTTGACTTGACTAAATAGATGCTAGAATTAATAAAGGAAGAGAAACTATAAACAATATCAAAGTAGGACTCAGGGTGGGGGGTTGGCAACCAATGGAACTTTCTGGCTTTGCATCTATCAGGGCCCTCATGATATGAGATGCCAGTGATGAGGTCAAAACTCAACCAAGAACTATCACGCCTAACAGCTGAATTCACATTACCCTAATATCATTTGTAATTCAGACTTCCTATGCATTAAATCACATAGAAGACCTGGGAAGAAATTTGCAACCCAGTGTAAATGGGAGGTCTAACAAATGATTTGCTTATAAGACCTTCCTGGAAACTCTGAAGTCTGAAGTCATCAAGCTGCCCATACAATTCAAACCCGGAGAACAACTCGTTCAAATTCAAATGAGAAATGCCATCAACAGGAATCAAACTAATGACGGCCAATCATCTGGATCCAAATGAATTGAAGGCATAGTGATAAACATTGTCTCAAAAGCCAAAAGTTATCGTCCTCACAGCCGAAGGAGCAATTTTAAGTGTTCCTCCTTCATGAATATCTTCCTTAGAGAGAGTACAGAAAAGAGATCATAAGTTCTTTTCGATTGGCAAAAAGAAAATCAGTTAGATGCGATCCCAATTTCAACAAAATTAAAGATCCGATACACCATCAAGAATATACCGACAATAAAATAAGAGTTAAATCATTCAGAGATCTACAGAAACCAGAAACAACAAAATGCAGCAAACAAGCACCGAAACTTACCAAACAAGAAAACTGAAGACAAAAGACATTAGTCCAAATCAATCGACGATCGAATCAAAGGCAATAGACTTCCTGCATTTTCTCTTTTTTACGTTTGAGAATCAGAGTCCTTGCATTTCTTCACCAATTCGACCATAATGGACTCCAAATACATTCAGAAGAAAAAAATATATCATTATCGTGTCTCAAAGGTTACTCTTCCTCTAGTTCTCATTTTCTAGGGTAATCAAAATCGCATTCTCGGTATGATCATTCAAATCAGTCGATACCCACAAAATGGATTGCACAAACGTGCAAGTGTTTTCTTCTCAAGAAATCAAACGGAAACCAATAAACTTAACCATGAAGAGATCGAGCAATAGATCACCTTCCGACGAGACCCAACTTTCCTTTTCTCCTTTACGAAGAGAGAGAGAGAGAGAGAGAGAGAGAGAGAGAGAGAGAGAGAGAGAGAGAGAGAGAGAGAGAGAGAGAGAAGCGAGGGGCAGCAGACAAGAAACAAACCAGAGAGAGAGAGAGAGAGACAGAGAGAAGCGAGGGGCAGCAGACAAGAAACAAACCCCGCACCCGCCCTCCCGTTTAAATGAAAACCACCCGAAGTGAAACCCAAATTCCGCCCAATCTGCGCCGTCCATCTGGGCTACTCCTTCCCTCGCTATTCCCATCGGACTGTCGGAATATCTCAGCAGTCCGGTCGCATCCATCGACGGCTGCCAGCCAATAATGGATATCCTCCACACGAACCGGTCAAGTCAAGGACCCGACCCAGCACACCCTTTGAGGTGCTGAGCCATTCACTTTACCAGTTTACCTCCCCTTTCCCCAAATCGTGCGGCCCCCACCATGTGTTTGTGAATCAGGTCTGAGGTACAAGTGGACCCGAATCGGATAGATTGTAAACGTCAGGGATGTTGAAGGTTATCGTTCCCTCGAATCACTAACACTCTCCTAGTTGGTCCGTTTTTCATCCTATTCTCCGGATAATGGGATGGGCCTAGATGATATGTTTCCTGGGTCCGGTACCTGACCTTTCTTTAGGGCATTTCCCACGAATCAACGCCGGCTATGATCAGGCTCCTTTATAAGTTATTGTCAATAAAGGGGTGTTTGATTATAAGGCCTATGGAACTCGAACTCTAAGCTAATAATTTATTATAAAAAAAGAGAGATCGTATGACCCTACTTTTTACTCGATTATTTACTCACTCGAGTACATAGGTAGAGTTGGGCCTGCAAAAACAGTTTTATGCACCCAAAGCTCAGTGTTTATGAAAAAAGGCTACCTGTCCCATGCAGTCCAAGTTCCTTTTTTTTTTTTTTTGATGCCGAAGACAGTCGCACACCCCAGTATAGAGTTTGAGTTGATCCCCTAGTGAGATGAGCTGTTGCTCATTGTTTGAGCGGTATCATATGAAAGCCAAACCAAGTGCAGTTTCTATTTACAAGAAAGACAAATTACAGTAATATTTAAATGCTTCACATTACAAAACATAGTGAGTTTCAAAGATAATCTCATCCATCCATCTGAAATAAACAATACAGATTTCCATAATTAAATCCAAATAAAATGTTATTCAGTCAAGTTCTACCTGATGGATCTTTGAAGTTTCAACCAGTAGGGATCTGCCTGACCCTAAAAACAGCATGTTCTAACTATATATCTATCTTATTATGATATTATTATGCTAATCGTCACGACCCATGATCCATAAAGTTCATCTTTTGTAGAAGCTCCAAAAAGAAAGAAGAAGCCAGGAGATCGCTACCAGATCCAGGAGCTCATGGGTATCAAATTCATGAACTTCAACTTGTGAGCTCAAGGTCATCCATTGTGCATAAAGTTTGTCATAAAGTTCATCGCTCTTTGTGCTGTGTGAATCTTTGTCACGCCACTGCGCATCTCTATAGTTTTTTAAGTGCAGAATAACACATATCTGAATAATTAGAAGAAAAGGGGAGTTGGCGAATTGACTTAGATCTTCCCACTTGAATTTGTGAGTTTCTACCATAAAGAAAAGAGTATTCGGTTCCGTATTCTTCAGAAGAAGAAAAAATGGATGAAGGGAATATGCAGTTCTATAGAAGCAATCCATCTTTGACGGAATATACTATTGAGTAAGTTGAATATATTAATTATGCTGGACATTAGGGGCGACAAATCAGGTCAGCAGGTCAGGTTGCTTCTTGTCCTGGTCAAAAGCAGGTTGGTTCACTCCTTGATCCCATTTTTCGTTCAGGTCCACTATTAAGACCTAGGCACAAGCCAGGTCGTGTTTGGGTCGACCTGTCCACTACCCTATGGACACATATATAAACATATTGTATATAACCACATATAGATATATATAACATATATATATATATATATATATATATATATATATATATATATATATATATATATATATATATATATATATATATATATACACCTTCAGTAGTTAAAATGGTGACTACCATTGCCACCATCACCACTATTCTGTTAACACACATATATATGATCCTACCTGTCATTGACGTTGTTCACTTATACTCAAATATTATTTTTTATGGTATGAATGTAATAATAACTTCATGAAACTAGAACCAAACCGGGCTAGGAATTGCTGAACACGGAACCAGTGAAATTGGGACTGAGCGTAGAACAAGGATTCACCTGGTCTGGTTTTGGTTTCACCCTTTAGCAAATCGGAATCGGGGGTTCCAGTATTTTAATTTTTTTCTTTATAAAAAACATTTTTTTATAAAATCACAAGTTTCAAATGCAAACTAAAACCAACTGTTCTAGGTTCCAGACAAACTGAAACCGGACATGTCTATCCAAGGTAATAAAGTAACAAGCAATTGGGATTTTTGCTTTAATAAGAAGTTTATGCAGAAACTCATTTATTGAAGGTTACATTTTTAAGCAAAAAAAAGTTAACGGTAAATTTAATGAGAAATTTTCATTAAAAACATTTAATGAGAAATTATGGATTCAACTCATCTAACTCGGCCTATTTGGGTTCATTTTCAACCGAATTCAAGCGAGCTAACAGGCTGAATATAAACAAGATTTTTAGTCAACTAACAAACCATGTGCAAAAATAATCATCCCCATCAATGTTCATGAAAATAGTACTGGTGCTGAATTTATTTCTGGGTTTTTTAAACAATTGCTAGGCAGAGAAAAGAACCACAACCCCCATGGTTTCTCACCACCTATCAACACCATGAGCTGCTCGATCAAACATGATGGTTTTTAGTTTGCTTAAAACCATGAACCATAACCAAACCAGAACCAAGCTGGTTTTGGTTGTAGTTTGAATCGTCAGTTCTAATTTTAAGAAACAATATAAAAAACTTTAAAACAATCTATAAACCATAACCAAACTTAAAGCCATTTGTCTTGAGATATGTGAAGATGGTCCGACACGAGTAGAGCTGGCTGGTTTCATGTAAATCGGCTTGGCGGTTTTAAATTGTGGGTTTCGGTTTCATCCTAATTCGAAACATCCCTTTTTTTCATTTGTGTTGGTTTCGAGTATAGTTCTTTTTTTTTGTTTTGGATGTTCACTTGTTTCATATCTGGAATCATTTGAAAAGCACAGGAAATAAAAGTAGGATTTATGATAGGTTTCTGAGTTTGGATCATGTTCGGGTCAGTTTTGGAGGATGTCTAGGTCCGAGTCAACATGCGGGCCAGATTCAAACCGGCTAACTCTACACATCAGTCCCATCAATGGTACTTCATATAATAAACTAGCTTGTTCAATAAAAATGGTCTAATATTTTCATCTTCTCCTTCCCCCCAAAGCAAAGAGGTTGACGCCTACAGAAGGAGAGAGAGAGAGAGAGAGAGAGAGAGAGAGAGAGAGAGAGATGGGGAGGACCAGCCGACCAACAAGCGAGGTCAACCATTTCAGCCACAACCACACCCTGCAACTCGTCTCCTACACACAATCCCAGCAACCAAACATCAGGACCCAGTGCTGCGGAGAACCCGATATCTCTGCGAATGAGAAATGCAGCGACCCTCTCTTCGCGTGCACCGCCTGCAACTTCTTTATCCACAAGACGTGCTCGAAGCTCCCTCGTCTCATTACCCACCCTTGCCACCCTACTCACAACCTTGTCCTCCTCCCCGGCTCCTCATATACCGATGGATCCTTCTCCTGCGACGCCTGCGGCAAGAACTCCTACGGCTTCCTGTTCAACTGCGCCGATTGTTGCTTTGACATCCACACCCACTGCGCTGCCATGCCGCTGAACATCACCCACGCCTCTCACCGACACCCTCTCTCCCTCGCCTTTGCCTGCCCTTACCCGGAAGGCTACTTCTTCTGTGACCTTTGCCATGGAAGAGGGGAGAAAAACAAATGGCTTTATCGTTGTGAGGCTTGTGGGTTCGACGTGCATCTCGATTGCGTTCGAGCCAAGCCTACAACCCCCGTGCCCGTTCCACAGTTCAACGCGGGCCACGGGCAAACAGCGTCGCGAGAAATCAGGCCTGTCGTGCCACTTCGTGGCCCGGCTCCTATTCAGGCCCAGGTGTTTGATCAAAGAGACGTACCACCCCAACCTCTGTACCCCCAGAACCGACCTCCAGCTCCGTCGTTAGGCCTGCGTCCGACTGTTCCGGTTCCGTCGGGAAGTCCATATAGATCTGACCAAGTTCAATTCATTCGTTCAAGACCGGTTTTGCCGGGTCCTCTAGATCCGAGGCGAGAAATAATGCCGAGTCAGTCTACGAACCCATATCCGAGTCAGACACCAAGGCCTGCACCCGTGCCACCCCAACCTCTGTACCCGCAGAACCGACCTCCAACTCCGTCGTTAGGCCTGCGTCCGACTGTTCCGGTAAGTCCGTATAGGCCTGACCAAGTTCAATTCATTCGTTCAGGACCGGTTTTGCCGGGTCCTCTAGATCCGAGGCGAGAAATAGTGCCGAGTCAGTCTACGAACCCATATCCGAGTCAGACACCAAGGCCTGCACCCGTGCCAGCCGGGTTTAATCCGCAACCAAACGTGGTCGTCCAGGTCCAATCGCCCTACAACAATGTTGCTAACCAAAACGATCAAATTCAGCCGGAACCCCAGCCCACAGACGATAGCGAAGACTTTTATAATCCTGGAATCCTTGACTCTGACCAAAACGATCAAATTCAGCCGGAACCCCAGCTCACAGACGATGGGGAAGACCTTTATAATCCTGGAATCCTTAACTATCATCCCGTGCAAGATCAGGAAGACGGGGAGGAGGAAGAGGGGGAGAACAGCGGCAGAAGCTATGGTGACAATTGATGGTGCCTTGTGTTGGAGGAATGCTTGTCAGAAATTCTTAGAATTATTAAAAAAACTGTGTGCATGTTATTTTCTTTTTCTCCTTCTTTGTTTATTTTCGTTCGGGTGATGAGTTTGGTCATTGAAGTTTGAATTTGCTTCCGTCTGTGTGTGTGCGTGCGCTTGTTTACATGTATGCGCGTACCATTCCTTGTAAAAGTTATGTTAGTTATGAATATTAAGGATTTTGCATCCAAGATTAATTTAATCACAAAAAACGTTGCGTCTATAGTGGGGATCTAGGTTGCGTGCACTCATTCTTTATTTTTTAATTTAAAATGCAATTTTGACATTTAGGAATAAATAATGTTTAAATGTTATGCGGTTTCGATGTCTCTCTTTTGACAAGGAAAGTCGTTGACTCTATGCTTTTTCCAGCTGTCGCACGATTCAGTGGAGCCCCGAATGTTACATGGAGGTCACAAATAGATCCACGATATTTCCCTTAGCTCAATATGCTCAAATATTTGTATTATTTAAAATGGATTCAATTTTATCCAGCAAATTTTATGTATAAAGATCTTTAAACTTGCCTTACGTGCACTCCTGTTACAACAAATATCTCTCCCCCTCTCTCTCTCTCTCACACACACGCATGCACTCGCGAGCAAAGACGTTCCTCATAAGGCTGTTGACGGGTGTGGTGTGGTGTGGTGTGGGTCTAAGTAAGTTTGTTTTAGGACTGGGTCCTATTTCATGTTGTCACCAAATCAAAATTCCTTTAATTGGGCCTATAGTACCAGTACCATGCCTATAGTACCAGTACCATGGGCCCGGTACTTGTTATCAAACAACCTTTAAAGGGTTCGCTACATATTAGATTTTGGTCAGTACCTAGCTTTTGTCCTACAGATATAACCATTTTGTCTTCCATCTAAGCCCTCAATTCCAAAGCAAACATCAAAGTTCCTTCTTTAGACGTATTTTCGACCTTTGTTTTATGATAAAGAATAGAGCTGAACTATGATGCACGGGAAAAATGGCTGTGAGCAGCCATTTCCGGTTTTGGAAGGATACAGAAACCGATACACAGTACGAAATATATGTGAAACATTTCATACTATATGTCATCTAGAAGTTGGTCCGATGTTTGAAACTTTCATAGCTTTTTTGGGCCTACGGAATTATGCAACAATGAACTTAAAACTTCGGGGTTAGAGGATAAAATGAGAGAATGTCGTTTAAGATGGTTTGGACACATAGAAAGAAGATCAAAAGAAGAACCTATAAGAAGGCATGAAAAACTAAATTTGGAAAGTATTAAAAGAGCTGGAGGACAACTATAAAAGTGTTGAAAAGAAACAACGAAAAATGATCTACCTTATTTTGAGTTAACTGCTAACATGACACATGATAGGGATATGTGGAAACAAAGAATCCAGTAGCTGATCCCGTCTAGTATGGGAAAAGCCTTAGTTGTTGTTGTTGTTGAACTTAAAACTCCGGAGTGCTAATGCGGGTAATCGTTTCGAACAACTAAAAATGCAAGAATCAATAGCAAATGGGTAGAAATGTAAGGGCGTGATCACGATCAATCTATGATCATCCTATTAAAGCAACAAAAAATAACCGATTAAAAAAAATAAAGCAAGAAATGCCGCTAGCAATAGAAACTAGCATAAGGCAAAAGGGCTTCTCTGATACATCCTTAACCACTCTACATAAAAGAAGTACAAGGAAAAACAGAAGAACATCATATTATTTCTAGTTTTAGTCTTTCATTTCACTTCTAGTTGTAGTTTTTTAGTATAATTTTTGTGTTTTTATTCTATCATAAGTTTATCTTTTTATATTTATTATTGTAAGACACACTTCCTAATATATTAATTTTCACAACCCATTTGTTCTCCTTCCTTAGCAGCAACTTAACTCGTCAATGGGATCCCCACTCCCAGAATACATTCTATTCGAACTACGAACTTGGTGCTTTTGAGGAATAAACTAAGATACAGGTTTCAAGACCTGCAATAGCTTGTGTCTTGCAGAAACCTTTTGAGAACGGAGTACCAATTTACAACTCCTTGGGCACGCCCACACACTCATTACTATCCTGTCGTAGACCTAGTTTACTTCAACGGGATTTCATGCCAAATAAAGTTAGCTTAAACATTCTAGGCCCATCAAAGGGCTAAGGTTCTAATTTTCCATAGATGAAATCCTTGTGCTTAAATAAGGTTTTTGTTGTACCATCTTGAAGATGGGCAATATCCTAAAGTGGACCCGCATTAGTGTGACATGATGAACATTTTTAGTAGTTTCGCTGATGCTATGGCAGAGAATTTCTATGAGGCAAACCCCAAATCAGTTCCCTTTGCTGCAAACATTATTGGCATCAATCTTGTTACAAAGGCCTCACCATGTCAAAATGAATATAATCAATATTATTGGTGGAAATACAGGGGAACAGATACAGTATCAATGAAGTATTGTATCTTGGCTCTTTCTCCTCATTCCGCAGTCTTCAGGATAATAATGATTAAGTTTCATAGTGGCTTAAGTTTGAAGCTACTGAGTGATCTCAGTTGATGGGGTCTTCCATTACATTTGGGTTTGGTTCTGTCTTACCTATGGCTTGTAGTTTTCGCTCTTTGTTGTTTGTGATTGAGTTCCACAACGGTTGGTACTTACTGATAAATGTAACAGATATCGAGTTTTCTGAGTTCGTTTCATCGGATGGAAACTATCAAATATAAGGGCTGTTCTTACGAACTTGGAACAATACGACAATTTTCTGCATGCGTATAAATGGTGTTGAATAGTTTAGGAGTGTGCTTAGTTATCTCTGTATCTCGATCTCATGAACGAACCAACATAAGTAGGAATACAACCTTTCTTTCTTTCTCTCTCTCTCTCTCTCTCTCTCTCTCTCTCTCTATACACACACACACATATATATATATATATATATATATATATATATATATATATATATATATATATATATATATATATATATATATATGCTTAAACATTCTCAAATATCTCAACCCTTCATGTTCAAGATTGTCGATTGAGATTTTTAAGTCAAAAAATAATTTGTACGGGGTACAAATATTACATCTCCAAAAAATACTAATATATCTATGTGCTTTTGAGTTTTTAATTTCAATCATGAATCTGGTTAACTGGATGTTTGAGATCCTTGAATATGTTTAAGCATGAATTGATGTGTGCATGGACTATAATCTCTTTCTCTTTCTCTCTCTCTCTCTCTCTATATATATATATATATATAGATAATAACAAACTTACCAAAATAAAAAGCCACAAAGAATTATTATTTTCACTATTGGATTACTAAAATAAATGATGGAGATTTGAATTAAAAATATTGTTACAATGAAAAGAACTTCAAAGTTGTCTCTAACCTAAAAAAAAAGTATATCATATCTTTGTTACCATCATTAATACTTGCTTTTCTACTGGTGAAGCTAAAATCTTAATGGAGTTCGTCGATTCATGGTCCTCAAGTCGTGTTCCCTCCCGAAAAGTGGGAAAGAGATGGGAAATTTTTGAGACGAAAACTCTGATCCAAGTGTTTTCCTCATCGGGAGAGGAGAAGAAGACAACCAATTGCACCTTATTACGTACTAGTTTAGGTCCATCTTGGAGCAGGGCACTTCATTGGACCCGAAGAGATCTGGACCAGTATCTTCAAACCCAACCACAGAAGGCAGCTGACTTAATGCAGTGAGTCGCATCACAGTTTCATCCTCGCCTACAGAAGCTTCCCGTAAAGAATCATGGCCAAAAGAGACATTCCGCACCAACTTGTGGCTCTCCTTTCCTCTAAAAAGTGCCCGATGGAGAAAGAGAACACCTGAGCCAAACATTATTCTATTTAGAGAAGGTGGATAAGAAAAGAGAATTAAATAAATCGTCCACGTTGAGTCGTAAATTCCACCTTTTATTTAATAAATAATTTTCATATTAAATTCTAAAAAAGGCCCGAACGAGTGGCTGCAAACGATATGTGGTGCTGACGTGGATGTAAAGTGCAGGAAGTCTCTCTCTCTCTCTCTCTCTCTCTTTCTCTCGGATGCGATTGGCCACTTTCTATCCTATTTTCTTTGTCCAAGGCCCCCTCCCTTTCCCCTTTATTTCCGTTCTGTCCCAACCCCTTTCCGGACCTTCCACCTTCGATCCAAACCCGATTGATTTAGAACCCAGATACAGTTCTACGCACCGAACCAAACCCAAACCAAAATCGACACCAAGTGGAGACATCAACTCTTCGTAGTCATCGTTCTCGATTTAGTACCAAAGTGGATTCAAGTGTAAAACAAAGGATCATGTTTTATTTAACACAATGTTTTCATGAGAGCCAAAAACCATACCACGTAGCTAACACTCTGGTACATTACTATACCAAGTTTTTCTCTAATAACTTCACGATGGATTTAATGTTTCCTTGTATACCTAAATGATTGGGCTTATGCATGTCGATCGCGATTCCTTCTTGTTGTTCTCTATGGGGAGTCTTGGTCGTGTCTCAATGTGGTTGATCATCCGAAAAGATCAACTAAGCACCGTTAGCTTGCTAAGTCTTTACCTCAAACAACTATCTAATTACTATGTAGATTCATTAAATAACACCTTTTAGCTTGATTGTCTGTTTCGTGCTTAAATCTTTCTTCAATATCTTTGTTTGAGTTGGTGACCTTTGTTCTAAATTGTTTTGACTTACATTAAAGACTGTGGACTGGGTTGTATGGGCTTAGATCATTAAGAGTATTCAGACCTTATGGTTTGGAAGATGAAGTTGGGGCAGGGATGGATGGATTTGGATAGGTGAGATCCTGACCCGATCCGTTTAACGAGGCCCGTCCCTGAGTGGAACTTGGGTCTGATTTCGGTGGTATTGGATCCGGTTGATTCTCACAATTACGGGCAGATCGGTGGGTTCGACGAGGTAGAGCCACGTGTCATGGGTGAGAACAAGGTCAGCCACAAGATTGACGAATTTTCTCGAAGCAGGAAAAAAAAGATATCCCCCTGCCAACGTGCCACACTCTTCTGTCATCCCCTTGTAAGTCTCTTCTCTTCTATTCTCTCCCAACAAAGCCTCATTTGCTATCTCTCTCTCGGGCTTTTTCTGGCGATTTCTCCGAGAATCTGCTGTTCCATGTTTCTATTCCGGTGGTTATCGAGGAGTCGGGAGTGAACGTGAGATATTCTCTCCCTTTCCTCAACGCATTCGGTTCATTTCTCTTTTATCAATCTCTTGACTGAGGCTGTTTAATCATCACGGGAAACTGTTGTCTTTCGATTCCCCTCTGTCACTCCAATGGGAGTTTCCGTTTTCCTTAGATGAGTCTGGACGTGGTTAGTGTGTTTCGGGGAACTACTGTTGTTTTGAGGTGTTTCAGGTGTCGGTTTCTTAGAGGATTCTTTAGTGATCGTAGTGATTTATAAAGTTGCAGTTCGTTTTCTTAGTCTATGAAATCGTGAAGCAAGGTACCTTTACAACATTTTGTGCGTTTTGGAGCTCGGATTCATAACGTTTGTGGAGGCTAGGCGCTTCTCTCTTGTTGCGATTACTTTGATTCTGGTGTATTGACGAAGCTGTAGTCTTGGAGGTTGCTTGCTATAATCTTTCGGGGTGAAGAACCACTTCATGACTTTTTGAAACTGAGATGTGAAAATGTAGAGAATCTGCTCAATTCTGGTTTCATTCAGACCGGAACTTGAGCTCTGAGCAAAGATCTCTGCTGAAAGCAAGGTGCCATTGCTCAAATATGATACGTGGTTGTCTTTCTCATCGATATATGAAGTTGAACAATGTAACGATGCGTCTGTGCTTTTCACCTTGTAGCCGATGATTTCTCATCATTCTTTTCTCCATAGATGTTTCTGTGCTTTGCATTCTTGTTCTTCTTCGTAAGCAAGAAACTATGTCATGATTGGGATCTTCAGTTGTTGAATTCTGAACTCGCTGAGATAGGAGCCTTATTGGTTCCCAAGTTGAAAACAACTAAGAATATTACAAGCTTGCTACGGATCCAAAGTGGGGGTTATTATTCTTGAGTTGAGTTGGGCAGATGACCTAATCAAACTTCCATTTTGAATGCAGGGCAAAAATTTTGGAGTACTCTCGGCATCAAGTAGCATCCGTACAATCGTTTGCTAAATTTAGCTCGCTAACAGGCATGAACGTGGTTCCATCGCAGGTGTTTCATTCATCGGGAGATGAGCAGACGCCTAAGGTTTGTATCATTGTAATTTCTCTGATTTATCTGCGATTCTGCTGGACTCTTAATTTCGGCATTCTCTTGTATGATATGTAAAACTCATTGATCTGGTTGATCAGGTTAGAAAGCCTTACACAATCACTAAACAACGTGAAAGATGGACAGAAGATGAACACAACAAGTTCTTGGAAGCTTTAAAACTGTACGGTCGGGCTTGGCTAAGGATAGAGGGTACATTCTTTGACATGTGACCGTCGTCATGATTTGTATTTGTTCATTCTCTAAAAGTAAATCTGCAATTGCAGAACATATGGTTACAAAGACAGCAATTCAAATACGGAGCCATGCTCAGAAGTTTTTCACTAAGGTTCAGTGCCCTTAAAGTTACCCATTTATGTGCTTCATTCTAGAGAGACGTACATGGATGGTCTTCTTGGTCCTTTGTAAAGTAAGTCGAGGGTTGATGAAAATCGGACAAGAAGGGATCTCTGTGCTTGTAAATATGACATTATATATGTTAGACACTACTCATAAACTATGACTTTTCTGTAATTGCAGGTGGCTCGCGAAACAGCAAGCAACGGAACGGGCTCTTCAAACAGCATAGCGATTCCTCCTCCTCGCCCAAAAAGAAAGCCGATGGGCCCATACCCACGTAAACTAGCGAACATATCTAAGAAGGCAATGCCAGTTCTTCAACAGGAGAACAAGTCTCCCTCATCTATTCAATCACCTATGAGTTCGAGTGTTTTAGTTTCCTCCATCACCCGACAAGGACACAGTTCTCGATCCACTGCTTCATGTGTAACTGGGCAGGACTTAATTGAGCCTAACCAGATGAACTGTGAGGTTCCTCATTCATGTGTTGGAGGGGCAAGTGTATCAGTCTCTGGTCAATCCGACCCAGAATCTGGTGTCCTGTTAGCATATTCATCATCTGCTGAGTTAAATTTGGTGGGATCGTTTGTTTCCCAAGACAACCGATTTTTATCCCCCGACTCAAAATCCAAGAGGTCAACCTCGCCGGATCAATCTTTCTCGGTATAGTCTGCTAATTTCTCTCTTATCTTTTCTTGTTCTTCGATCTGCCGATTCCACTCGTGATCACACTCTAATCTGGCAAGTTATCCTTTTCCTAGTTCCCTAATGTGGATTCAAGCTCTTGCAATGCAAGAGAGGGGTCGCAGTCTGGGGAAACGAACTCTGGTTCTGCAATCAAAGATTCATCAACCGAGAATTCAAGCATGAGTCTTAAGCTTTTTGGGCAAACAGTGTTCGTTACTCCTGGCTCTGCTACGACGCCAAACAGTGGAAAAACATCATCATCGACATTTGAGAAAGAAGACCCTTCAGAGCATGTTGCAACCGATGCGATCATCCCCATTCAGAGGGAAGCCCATTTCAGAAGCCATCCCCTTAAACCTGCAGAAAAAGCATCTTCCCATGAAGCTCCGAAAGGTTCTTTGCAGGAAGGTACTTGGAATTTATGGCCGTCTTCGATCCCAAGCCTGGGC
Organism: Brasenia schreberi; assembly: GCA_036023115.1. Taxonomy (NCBI): domain Eukaryota; kingdom Viridiplantae; phylum Streptophyta; class Magnoliopsida; order Nymphaeales; family Cabombaceae; genus Brasenia; species Brasenia schreberi. Next base: position 18,281,958 of record JAYKKT010000073.1, on the reverse strand, counting down.
TGTTATCATTTGCAGTGTCAGCAAGGCGATTCAAATTCGGACGCGAACGCATCATGCTGGGTTTTGTATGGGAATCCACCTTTCTCATTTATGCAGCATGGTGTGGAAAATGATTCAAGCAATGCCGATGATGATGATGCCTTCAATTTAGTTAGTGGTTACTGTTATTTAGACAACAAGAAAGATGCAGGTTCAGAAGCAGCTTCGGCGACTGATAATGATGTTACAGAGAAGGTCAGCGCTACTGGGGAGGCAAGACATGAAGACTCTGAGAGGTCGGGTCTGTTCAACAGAAAGGTTTCCTTACGCAGCAGTGGAAGCGGTTTTGTGCCTTACAGAAGATGTTCGATAGAGAGTAATAAAGACAAGAAGCCACAGTTCCGTGGCAATAGGGAAGAGAAGAGAATCCGGTTGTGCCTATAGTGAGTTTCATCTTCTCAGTAGTTCACTTTGAACTGCTGGAGATCAGACGGGATTGATGGTTAGTAGAAATTTCGCCGGACAAGAATTGGCCGGTCTTTATCTGTCTTCCAAACGGAAAGGATTAGTGGTCTGTCTGGCCGTCTGGGCTTCAATTGGAGGCCTTGTTCTCCCTGCTTTCATCGTCTTTGTGGCCGTGGTTCCCGAAATTCTCTAGTTTTATTAGTTTCACCTTCTCGCTGTTTCTCTCCACAAGCTTTTTGACCGGTTCGGTCATGTAACTTTTTGTACCCATTCAGTTTTTATGGGCACATGCTCTCTCTCTCTCTCTCTCTTAAATGACAAACGAGAAGCTGACTGGCCTTAAATTATATATACATCGCTGGCAACCAAATATGGGTTGGCGAGTCCTGTCTTTAATGGGCTTTGGGCCCGGCAATGCCCGGGAATCTGGGGCAAGCAAGTAATACACTGATAAGTATAGGCAACAACATTATCTTGCTTTCCTGCATCTAATATTACACAGAGCGGAAACCCATAAGTAGCTTGATTCTAACGGGACGGCATTATCTCTTTTTGAGTTTCCCATGCATGTAATTGAACACGGAGTGATGGAGCACCGAACGTACTCACCTTGTAGGGACGGACGGTCACAAAAAGTAGCCGACCCATGAATCATGAGTGAGGTAGGTGTGCCCATTCTGGTGCGTGGAGCCCTACTATCATAATTGTACAAGTGTCACGGTCAAATGTTTGCCGTGTGTCCCACACTTAATCGGAAACTGTATAAGTCCGTCTTCACTCAAATTCGTGTGGAGTGTAGAAGCAATAACATTAAGTTTGCTTGAGTTTCTTTAAGTTCTCATCCGGATAAAGGCAAATAGTGCAAAAGATCACTTTATTGAATAATAATAAAGTTGTTTGTCCCCCTTACTAGTTTAGGATAACTATACAAAGTTACAAGTAGGAGGGTTGTCTTCATGAGAAAGTCCCAAACTTCTAATTGTAGCTATTGGGGATCTCACAAGAAGGTCCAGATATACGTTTATTGTTTGGCTCATGGTGGTTGGAGAGTCACATTCTTTCTCACCGAAGCCATTGACGTATGCAATAACATTGAAATGTACTCGTGGTACTCCACAAGTCCCTCAAGAAATTGTCTTAGAGTATGCTCCTTTTTCTAAGCAGCTTATTATCCATAAAGTCCTTTTTATTTGACAAGGTAATGCGTCCATCGTCCCGCCATCATTCCAAGTACATGGTGAAGGATCAACTTCACCTCTTTGTCAGGGTCCTTAAGTATGTTGGTACCCTTGTTAGATTATTGCACTGATGATCTTTCGTGTCCGCGTCATAAGCCTTCAAATTGCTCACATGAAAAACAGGATATGTCCAAACATGTTTCGGTATATACAACTTGTATGCTCAATTTCCTACATGTTTGACGATTTTATAGAGTTTGTCATACTTGTGGATCAATATCGTGTGTTGCCTACGAAAAGTGTTTAGAATAGAGTTTCACGAGAACTTGACTAAATGAGCAGTGCAACATTTAATGTCGACCCATTTCTTCATTTGCTTAGTTGCCTTCACAAGGAGTACATGTGTCAGATCACACATCTCTTAAATGTTAGTCACGAACAGGTACTCTCTTCCCATGTACTTCGCCACCAGTGAATGAGGAGTCTGGGATGTCTCATTGCCAGTTTGAAAGGGTTCCTACTGGTAGACTCGCTAACCTGCAAGTTATATGAAAATTGTGAAAGATCTAGCCACTCGGTCCAATCTTTCTAGTTGGCATAAATATAGTATCGAAGATAGCACTCCATTAAGGCATTGATCCTCTTTGTTTGATCATCCATTTGCGGGTGAAAACTTGTTGAAAATAATAACTCTATCCTCAACATCTGAAAGACCTCTCGCCAAAAGTTGCTCATAAACTTCACATCACAGTCACTAACTATATTGTAAGGGAGTTCTTAATACTTTACCAAATGTTTGATGTAAAGCTTCATCGTGCACTTAAGTGAAGATGCCATAAACACCCGTTACCTAAAATTTGTCTATTACCACTAACATGGACTGACAACCGTTGGACTTCGGTAAATTTAAGATAAAGTCTATGGATAGACTCTTCCACGGTCAGCTTGGAATCACTAATGGTTTCAAGAGTCATGTCGGCCTTTGATTTTCAACTTTGTTTTGCTAGAAAATGAGATAAGTCCGTATATAGGTAGCCACATCGTCCCCCATGATGGGCTAGTAGCATGCCCTCTCCATCAAAGCTCGTGTCCATTCTATACCTAGGTACCCTATCCAATGCGAGTCATGATACTCCTTCAGGATGTCTTTTTGTAAGTTTCCACCCTTGACATGTAGAGTTTATCCGGTAACAAGCCATCATTAACCCAAAACTATCTAGTTGTACCCTCATTGACTAACAATTTAAATTGTCTCGTCTACCTACAAGCCAACACGGATACAGTCTACTAAGTAACTTTGCACATGCACCGTTGAAGTTTTATCATTTGCTTCAACCATCTCTACCTGTCTACTCAATGCATCTTCCATTGAATTTACCTTACCCAACTTGTAAAGCAACATGAAGTCAAATTTGGCCAAGAATTATTGTCAGCGTACTTATTTCATCATCAACTTCTTTTGGGTCTGAAAGTAGCTTGCAACCATATTATCCGTCCACACCGTGAAGTGATTCCCCAAGAGATAGTGTCATCATAGCCGAATACAGTGTACCACTACTGTCATCTCTTTCTCATGAACTAAATATCGTCTTTCTGCATCTTTAAGCTTCTGACTTTCAAAGGTAATAGGGTGTTTATCTTACAACACCCCACCTAAGGCAAAGTTTGAAGCATCTATTTGTACTTTGAATGGTTGGTTGTAATCCTCAACTAACACATGTTCTCTCATCATTGCTACCTTCAACTTGTTTAAGGCTTCCTAGCATGACTGTCCACTCCCAAGCTTGACCCTTCTTCAATATATCCGTCAAGGGGGTTGCGATAGCGGTGTATCCTTTGATGAATCATCAATAATAGTTAGCCAAAACAGGAAAAGACTGCAAACTCACCAGGTTGGTTAGAGGTTGTCATTTGTCAATAACTTTGATCTTCCTCCTATATATCCACATTTTTTTATTACCAATTACATAGCCCAAAAAGTCGATCTCAATGTGTCCAAATAGACACTTCTCCCGTTTGACGTAGAGACTATTCTCTTGTAGTAGCTTCAATATTGCTCATAGGTGGTGAATGTGTTGATCCATGAAAGAATTACACACCACTATCTAATACAAGTAAACGATCACAATTGGTTAAGAAAAAGATAAAAGATGTTTATCGAAGTTAAGAACATAGTCAAAGTATTCGTTAATCCGAACGGCATCACCAAGAACTCTAAGGCACTATAACTAGTTATGCATGTCGTCTTCTCCTTGTCTCCCTCATCGAACACACTTCGTAGTACCCCAAACGTGGATCTAACTTCAACGAGATTTGTGTTGGTCCAAGTTGGTTGAACAAGTCTCAATCAAAGGAAGGTCATATTTGTTCTTCACCATTAGTTTGTTCAAATCACGATAGTCTAAACAAAGTCGTTTTGATCCATTATACTTGCTTTGAAAGAGAATAAGTGCGTCGAAGGGTGCTTTTGAGGGTCTTATGATATCGACTGCCAACATTTCATTAAGTTGTTTCTTTAGTTCTTTTTACTCCACTGGTATCATGCGTTAAGGTGTCATGGGTGATGGTCTCACTCCAAGCTGCAACTCATTATGATGATCAATTTTCCTCTAAGGTAGAAGTTGCTTTGGGAGTTGTAGGGAATAACATCATCAAACTCCCTTAACACTATATAAAGTTTTGAGGGTGCCTCCATGCTGGGTGCCCCTTGCTCCTCTTTGGTTCGTATAGTCACAAGGAATGTCTCATCACTCCTCTTCAAACTCGTTTTAGGTTGAAGTGTAAATATTATACAGGTTGAGCCTTCCCCTGACCCCACTGAAATCATTTTCACTTTGGCCATGAATGGCAAGTCCCTTTCAAGCAATGCTACAAAGTCTCGCTTTGGTTGTATATCAACATCACTCTCGCAAGAACTTTAGTCCCACAATCAACTAGTAATCATCCATCGAGAAAATAGAGAAGTTGGTCACACCTTTCCAACTCACAATTTGGATTGACATTACCTCAACCTCACCCACCATCTTTATGGGTATTGAATTCATGACCTTCATTAGACCCTCATGTTTCACATATTTCACACCCAAATGACTTGCCTCCATTGGTGTGATGAAGTTGTGCGTTATTGTGGTATTTACCATTGCCTTCATGGTTGTACTATTGATGAAAATGTCTAAGTATATTAAACATTTTCGTAAAAGTGTTGTTAGAATTAGTGCCTTGGCATTATTCACATTCATCTGTTGGATAGCTCCCATCCATGGCTCAACCGATTCCTTTTGTTGTATTGTATTTACACGTCCAGTTTCATTCCTATTTGTGCACTAAATGGACTTGTGTGGGCCTTCACATAGCCAACACTCAAGTTTATAAGGACCCTTTGGCTTGGACTTCTCGGTAGTCTCCGTTATTTTTCTCGACAAAGTTCTTCTTAAAGGGTTTCTTTGCATTTGGTCTACGATTGTCCACCAACCGTTCCATAACCGTTATAGCTTCAGATATCGTCTGTAGGTTTTCATGATGAATCTCCTATTCCGCCAAGGCTGCAAACTATTTAGGGAGTGAAAGATGTGGTCTTCCACTGTCACGATCTTGATACTTAAGGACGGATGCTCTTTAATGTAATCACAAATTGAACCCCTTACTTCAAGTTAGAGAGTTTTTGTTTCGCTACCTCCTCAATGTTACGGGGTCGAAAATGATCACTCATCTCCTTGAAAGCATCATTGTTATCTTTTGTTCCTTATCATCGAGATTTATAGCCTTAATATAAATATTCAGCTGATATAAGAAGTTCTTAATGACTTTCCTATCCCTTGTATCGATGTATGGTTTCGGACCTTTCACTTTCAACCTAAGGGCCTTGGCTCTCGCACCAAAATTTTGTTTTCATTCGATATCTGTCAAAAGAGTCAAAAGAGAGACATAGATGATCTGAAGACTATCTACACGATCCCATAAAGAGAATCATGGTTTGGCTCGTGACCGATGCTTAACCGAAACCGGTGTAAGTCAGCCTTCACACGAATTCATGCGCAGTGCAAAAGCAAGAACATTAAGTTGGTATGAATTCTTTTGAGTTTGCAATGAAACAAAGACAAAGGATGCAAAAAAAACACTTTATTGATTAGGAAGAAAGTTGTGTGTCCCTTATATATGCTACAACTTTGTTCGGTAACTATACAAAGTTATAAGCAAGGGTTGTCTCCGTGAGGAGGCCCCAAACTTTTTACAGTAGCTGTCGTAATCCCACAAGGGCACACAAGGAATTAAATGCAGCTCCTTTTGCCTCCTCCCCTTTTCTTTTAAGAACTCGAGCGATAATTTTAAGTTCCTGCTGCCATCTCAAGTCAAGTAAGCTCAAGCTGGATTTTCTCCAACAAGACATGGTACCTCCAACCCAAAGTCTCTAAGAGGTCTTCAGCAGAAAATCTTATTGCTGAAGCAAGTCATTGGCCTGCCAGTGGTGGGTGCCTCACCCGAAACTCAAAACAAGTGAAGCATCTAAAAGGGACGGTCTAAAATTTTTGGATCACCTCGTCTGAAATTCACCAAATCAAACTTGATTCGATTCCCACAGAAAATTTTCCAAGACCATTCGCTGCAGCTTACCATTAAGAGTACGCATTTCTACATCGCTAATAGCTACAAGTGGAAGCGGGTCCTATCTTTCGGCTAATTGAAGAGGCCAGAAAACGAATATCTCTCAAAAAGGTTAAATGTCCAGTACCAGAGATCCATCCTAATCCTGGCCATGCCGGTTTCTGTCACTAAAGCGGAGAAAGACGACGGAAGATGATACCCTGCACAATTTTTCTTATTGGTGTGCTTTCTCTTTTCCTCCTCCCTTGTGATATGTTTCGTAAAAGGAATCCTTTCAAAGAATCCTAATTGTCACTTAAAAACCAGCACAGAAAATGTACTTAATGTGAGGAGACACGGCCTTATGTGTCTGTGATGCGATTATGAATTATAAGAAGGTTGAGAGATTCTGGAGCTCTCTCACAAGTTTAATGGAAGTCACAAGCGTCTGTATTCTACCGGACAAGTGGGTTGGCAATACGACTGCATGCATTTATCTGCACGCAGCGTCTCCCTACCAAATGAGTGGACTAGCGTCACAAGCATGCTGACCTCAAGTATAGCAATGATCCAAGAGGAAACGAATTGTACAGGAAGAATAATCACTCTATATAAATCTTAGATGCAAATCTTGTTTGATTAGTGTGAAGTCTCAGTTGTTCTTAGAGTGATAATTCTCTCTCTTGCTATATATGTATATATATATATAGAGAGAGAGAGAAAGCTTGGTATATGCTCGCAATTCGACAAGATCAATGGTTGATATTTGAATTTAAAAATAAAAATATACTTATCTTATATTTTATATTATGGATCATTAGGGGTGTAACGAGTTGACTTGAATACTTCGGACACACTTTAGGACGAGGTGAGACATATGCCTCAAACTAAATCTGAAAAATTCTTGGATCTACACTAACATATATAGAAAAATATAAGTGCTTCTCACCTTAAATACAAGGCGTCTCACCCCAAAAAAAGTTACTGGTCTACCACCGAGTACAGTGCAAGTTCGGCTTGCCTTGTTCAACAACCGTTTTGTTTGAACCCGATCAAGGGCTTGTCTAATTTTGGATTCATATAAGCCCTACCAATTTGCCACAACTTGCAGATTGTAAAGTTCAGTTGGATCCGAGTCAGAGACAGCCCATGGAAAACCTGGCTTGCTTCTGGTGCTTAGTGTGAGCACTCATGGGCTGTTATTTCATTTGTGTCTCGGAGTATGCATAGACGTCCATTTCTTCTTGAGTGGCCCAAATGCCATATCCAAATAAGTGGTTCCAGTTCTTCTCTTTTTCTTTGCTCCATTTTAGGAGAAAAGCTTTCCTCTTTTGTGCTTCTTACATGGCAATTCATTTTTCGTGGCACAAAGAACGTCAGCACCTCGCATGAGGGTGGGCAGGTTCGTGCCGTGTTGTAACACATACATGTCAAAGGCAGGTGAACCCATACACGACCTGACTCTTTTTGTGTCACCTTGGGTGGACACAAAACACAAACCTCTTGGGTTGTATTCATATTGGATTTTCTTGTCATGTTTTATAATATATCCCATCAATTATGTGCTTCACGTCGTGTCATTCAGTAAAAGCAGGTGACACTCAAAGAGGCACGATTCTCTTTTTTATCACTCTGGGTGGTTCTCATCTAGTGCCTTCAAGTTCCTAGACCAATTCAGTTGGATCGGACAAGAACCTGACATAGATTTGGATAATACACTTCTAGCTTAGGGAATGTCACTTTTGTGAGGGTCTCACTCAAAACTGCTCCTTCCAAAGTGCAGAAGGCTTGATTTTGGTTATAGCCGAGTTGGGATTAAGCAGAACTTCCAAAGTGCTCCTTCCAGATGTGGAACACATGACCTTTTGGTTCTAAACCAACCTCCAAATATATCACTGTATTTTATGTAATTATGCCAATCTTAATTAAGGTACATGGTTTATAATTTATAAGCCTTGATAGATGATGACCTTCGAGGAGCGGTGAACCCCCGCCAGTTCTCTTACGACCACATGTATCTAATAAGGCCACTGACTGAAAATGAATTTTTAAATCACATCAAAATGCCCGGTTTTGCAAAACCTGGTTTAATGACAAAAACCAAAACTAGTGATCCTAAGTTAGCCTAACTTATAATATTTTCAATTTACATCTCACCTTTTGTATGAAACGTTCAGTTAGTCATACTTCCATGGGAGCTTTGGGGAAAGCATACTTTAATATCAAGCCACTTTATGCAAACAAAGATAGTTAGGCCACTTATACGTCTCTCTCTCTCTCTCTCTCTCTCTCTCTCTCTCTATATATATATATATATATATATATATATATATATATATATATAGAGAGAGAGAGAGAGAGAGAGAGAGAGAGAGACACACACACATTGTGTATTTTATATATTTTATCAGTGCTTTACTATGAAAATGATGTGGTATATATATAGAGATGTGTGATTGTTTTATCATCTTATCCGTGAATTGAACAATAGAGATGTTTATGTAAGATTATGCACTAAAAGATATTATAGGCTTACCCTTGCCTTACATATGAGAAACTATGAGATAATGTGCTATGCTAAGCAAGAAGGTGTGAGAAACTAAACCATCATATATAGAGAAACATAGAGAGAGGGTATTTTTATATATTTCGTTGGTGCTTTGCCATGAAAAGCAGGTGGCTTGTAAAGTTTACCATCTTTTAAAAGGTAAAACATTTTCTCTTTTCAGTAGTTTTAGGTTTTGCGGATCTTGTCACAAGACGGATTCCCGTGGCGCACGTACCCACGTGCACCCGTTTTCATCTTTCATCCGTTGGCTTCCGAAGGCACGGGCGCCAGGCGACGTACGGGCGTAGGCGCACATAAACCTCTTATGTACATAAGTGTCAAGTCGGTTCTTTTGCAAAGATCGGGTGTGTTTATAAACCCGAGCTAAATGTGTTAGCCATGTAGGTCTGGGCTAAGTGAGTTAGTCCTAGACTAGGTCGTGTCTTGTATGGATCGGGTATGGATCCACGAATTGGGTCGGTTGGTTTAGTTCATTAGGTTGGTTCATGGGTCACCTGGTGGGAACGGTTAGGGAGTAACCGCCCCTTGCTTGGAGGGAACGTTTACCCCCAAGCCAGCAGTTTCACGGTGGTTCTTGAGGACAGGTGTTGTGAAGAGTTGGCTGCGGTTACAACCAGATGTCCTGACCAGAGGCAACGGTTGAAGACCTTCTATGCAGTGCCAGATGATTCTGTTCTTCCTTTGGCATAAGCTTGAGGCCGACTGATCTTGTGCTTGAGTGAAGTCGTCGTCCAGTAGGAAGATCCTTCCGCATAGACCAAAACAGTCGTTGCTGAACAACAAACAATGCATGACAGAAACGACTGTGCGCAGGAGAGTGGGCCGAGAGCCATCACAGTGTGTAAACCTGTATTACACCATAAGTTAGGCGAGAGTTATTCTCTGCTCAGGTTCTAGGGGAACCTTAACTGACTAAGTGAACCCCAAGGGAACCTTAACTGACTAAGTGAACCCCAGGGCTTGTGTGTGATCAGTCCCTTTTCTGTAAGCTGTGTGTGTGCAGTTGATATGGTGTGTGTGCTAAGTAAGGTTCGTCACACCAGAGGCATGGAGATCAAATGAGCTGGTACTCCGTTCCTACACTCCCACTGTTTAGGGCTTGTGATTCGAGTTAATCAAATAGCCGAGAGAGTCTGGAGCGAGCCTTCTGCTGAAGAGGAACATTTTCAGTCACGCAAACACGTTCCGAAATAGAGGTTGAAAGAATCATTCGGTGATTCTTGCCATCACGGGCAAACTGAGTTTTGAAAAATTAATTTGAAAAATTCGGTCCGTGACTGATCCCTACCAGATATGCGCATCGTGGGTACCAAACTCATGGCCTTTAACTTGAAGTTTCTTTTGAGCTGACCCCCTAGCCAAGAAGTTTGCTTAGCATTAAGCATGGCAAAAGAAAACAAGGATGACTCATTAACCTAAATGGTATTTAGGCCTAAACTTACTAGAGCAGAAGGAAGCGCGACCTATGTATTTCAGGGTCATTTGTTTTGGCATAAAGGGCAAACTTACTTTGTTATCGACACAAGGAGCAATTTTTGTGAAAAATCTCTCTTACATCAATCCAGCCTTAGAAGCAATTCGTGAGACGTTAGATGAACACTACAAAGACACAGAGGAAGACATCAAAGTGTTGCAAAAATATGGATATAATTTTTTTTATTAGATCACCGGTACCCGGAATTCCACAAGGACACCGATTAATCCAGTTCAAGCCGGGTCAGCCCATTATGGGGGTAAAGCTCTCCCATAGTAATGCTGTTCTTCATTCACAAGACTGGAATCTCGAGTCCTTGATTAAGTGGAACAAGTGAACAACCACTTGAATCAACAACCAAGCGTTGATGTTGAAAATATAGATATGACTCGAGACACATAGACATCATGATTATCTACGTCACCAACGCCACTACATGCATTTCAAGAGAGTTGATCCACTTGCATTCTTGAAACAAGCGTGGCTCAGATCCATCATCTACCCACACGCGCACACATGTGCATGAGTGGCAGCTAATGATAGGTAAAATCATTTATAGATGAAAGGCAGTGTGCAATTGCAAGTTCAATTGTTCACATAGATTACAGACCCATGGCTCCAGCAAAATACAAACAGGTTCCGAGTTACTCATGAAGCCCGCTTCATTTTGCAGCCTGAAGAGAACTCTTTCCCCATGAAAGCCCTGTGCTTCGTCACTAGCCACGCAGGGACAGAGAATTTCATGATGTTCTATAGTCTGTTCCTAGCAAAGTTTTCGCTTAACAGGAGCCTCACCCTGGAAGCTTCAAAGTGAAATCCTTCCGCAGAACTACAGCATCTTTGATACAATTTGATGGTTCCATGCACTTTAGTAGTGGCGAGGGGTTTGGTTGAATCTCTCTGGAAGCTCCGACTGAGGCTTTGCAACTTCAACAAATATAACCCTGCCATCCAGAAACTGGAGAAGAAGGGAAGCATTACATCAAGTAATGTTCAAGTACGAAAATACATGGAAAATGACAGTACGGATATTGACCCCCCCTCTCTCTCACACACAACTGCATGGAACGGGGTTGTCAAGATGCCCATCATAATTATCTCGTTTCATCAAGAACTCGATTCCCAAAGTCTTGTGAAAAGCAGCTAATGGTACGTTGTGATGCTTCTAAAGCATTGACGTTGACACTGTAACAGAGATGACAAGAAGCCACCACATAACGTAGTAGGAAGGGACAATAAGTGCCGAAGTACCTTCCCATGCATCCCTTCGATTGCTTTCTGCGATTCCTCTGCGGTTGCATAACGCAGAAAGGCAAAGCCCCTTGGTCGATTAGCTCTTCTGTCCATCACAAGATTGACTAAAACAGAAAAAGAAGATGAAAAACAGAAAAGGAGAAAAAGTGAGTCGCATGTTTTCTAAGACCCCAAGAAGTTGGTTCCTGTTTCAGCGTAATAATTGCATGAAAGTTGAGAAAATAATGTAAGTAAGGAAATTTCTGCATGGCTTTTGAAAAACATTGTAATACGTAGTAATCTCCACCAACATTCTAAAATGGAAGAAGATCAAAACGAAGTTACAGACAGAATAGATTCCTTTCATTATCACCTTCCACGAGCTCACCGAATTCTTCAAAGGCATTTCTGAGACCTTCTTCAGTTGTCCGAAAAGAAAGGCCTGAAATATGTGATGTTTAAATGTAATGTGGAGAGTGAATAAGTGCAACAGAAATCACATCATTGCACAATTAAGAAGTTATTTCAGTATATTATTTCAGTAGCTGATGATCTCTGTGTCCAACAAGGCACACCAATGGTTATGTGTTTGCATGAAATTGCTAGATTTGTGGGGTTTTCCAATTTATGTGTTTCTGATATACCAGCGTCTCTAGATTAACTTTCCTAGTGAATATGCATCTTGCCGTATGTCATATGTTTGATGTTTTCTTATTGTTCAGTCACTTTTTCCGGTGCATCCAGAACCAGCCTGAATCGGGTGCAGAAAACTTATGCACTGCGACAATCGTGTAATGGCTATCCACTGCTTTTACTCAGTACTTTCTCTGCATTTGTCTCTGGCTTTGTTTATAACCTTTTTGCAGTTGCCTTTGTATTCTGCTTATGGCAGCTATATTCCAATCCAGATTGGCCAATTATGAGTTGCACATGACAATGAAACAATAACTAAGTACTACGGAAGAAAAAGTCGGTCTGAGTAATATAAACTAAAATAAGCAACAAATAGAATAGTATGCTGAGTAATATAACCCGATTCCACAATACATTAGTTTACTAAAATTGGAATTCCTACACCTGAAGAGAATAATTTTAGGCAGAAGAAAGGAGTTCAAGTTAGCATATCAAATAAATGTCTTCTGATGCCAAAACTTGTAAATCTACAATTATCAACTACCGCAGAAGAACGTTTGTGACTAGGGAACGTGAAAAATAATCAAATTGTAACTAATATAGTGCGTGGATGATAGAAAGAAGACGCAGAACGTAGGATAAGTCAACAAGATGGATATAGCAACTTGTTTTAGCTAAGATTACAGATTTCCAGCTCGATTTTGTAAAATTTGTTAATCATGAGTGTGTTCACTAGGTACGTTTCGATTTTCGAACATCACCTTGCCGGGAAATAGAAATGTTAAAAGCTTGCATAAGTTAAATGACAACAACCAGCCAGATATTCAAAAGTTTAACAATTATCCACATGCTAGATCTTATGAACAAGTTACAATTTTCTCAACAAAGACCAAAACACACACATGTGGCATCATCTTCGAGCTGTAGGTTTATCATGTGCGGTTTTCATTATTGTCCTGCTTCGGATGTTTCTCAAAACAAGAAGGATGGAAATATCCAACACTCCAGTAAGGACCACAACCCCTCTTATGAAAATTCCATCCCCCAACTACCAGGATTCATGTTTTTCACATAGAAACTATGCTTTACATTCCCAAAACTTCTAGAAATTAGGAAGATTCGCCGTCTTTAATACTTCTACGAAACAATTTTCGTGCTCTAGGGTGAGACTTTCAGCATGATGCCATGAAGCAAAAATGTTATATGAAACACTGAGTGCTACATTCCCGACAATTATCCAGATAAATGCAATAAATATTGAATTACAGAACGGAATGTAATGTCCCTCCCAAAGTTATCCTACTTCTCTCTACTCAGGGACGTGTATGAGTATCTAAACAAGTAGAATAGAGCCCCTCAAGAAACGGTAGCGCATAAAGGTGAACTTCTAGGAAATGAAAGAATCTTTTCTCTCCAAAAAACACACCACAAACCCGATTTTTCAAGGGAAAACACGGCTTTAAGCGGAAACTCAGTTTTGAGCCTCATCCAAAGAAATCCCAGCATGAAATGCGCGAATCAAAGAAGTGGGGATAGAATTACCGCTAACGTAAAGCTTCGTGGTGGACGGTTCAGCAGCATTCGAAGGAGACGAAGAAGCCAGGCAAGATACAGCGAGGCGCTCTTCATGCCTCTGCCGTCGGAGAGCAGCCGACGGCACGCGGCCCATTATAGGAGGAGAAGGAAAGCAGGTTGGAGGTGTGGAAGAAATGACCGTCCTTCCTCCCCGGGTGATGAGCGAACGTCGGTCCTCTCCGATTCTCAAGGAAAGAGGTGGAGCAATGCCGTTGGGAGCAGCCACAGCCATATCTAAAACCCGTCTGCGCTCTTTGCTTTCTCTGGTTTTTAACGGGGCTTTGAGAAACAGAATGCTGGATCCGGTTCGTATCCATTCATCTCCAATGCTGTAAAATTGGTCGGGTCGTATCGAGTATCCGATCCAACTAACTTGATTATAGGACTATGACTATCTCAGGTTTTGCCGCACCAATGCATGTATATTGTGACTTTAATTAATGATCCATAATGCACACTAGTGTATCCCTGTGCTAATTGCTAAACTCCAAAAAGGATTCTTCTCATAAAAAAAATATATGGATACAGATTTTTCTACGAGAGTTGAGATTTATATTGTACATATTCACATCAACATCCTCATGTTCTCGCAGATCGTACCCTTAATACGCAACAATAGTATTCATTATGCAACATGGGAGACAAATAGATATACAATCTCACAAAATCAATGCATAGATCACATCACAAAGAATGTCAGCCCAAAAAGAAAGCAAGAAGTTAATGATCACCTTTATAACAAACAGAGAATTTAATACTTAATTTACAAAT